>WNGS01159932.1:6506-20467 GCA_020271785.1 Procambarus virginalis
CTCTCTCAATATTTATTATTGAATATGACCGAACGGGTGTCATATTTTTATGAGCCGTCGACAGCTCATAAAACATAAGAAAGTGTCCTGAAAGATATCATTACGTTACGGAACGTTATCCCTACAGACTAAAATCAGAAAATACAATTGACAATTTACTACAAAACAAAAAAAAAACGGCCAACCTACTTATGAACAACTCCCCAGACACCAAACAGAACGCTTTGAAGGAAACTAACGTCGTCTGTGCCTTCACCTGCCCACTTGGGGACTGTAAGCCCAAAAAAACTCAGTATATAGGCAAGACAACAACGTCTCTTCTAGGCGATTAAATATGCACAAACAACAGGGCTTCATCAAGGAATATATAATCTCTTCTCACAACCCGACCATCACCAGAGAAATCGTAACAAGCAACACAGAAATCATCGATAGATACAGCGTTAGCTGTGGAGACTCGACATCAGCGAAGCCCTACACATCACAAAGTCAAAACCAGCAATCATCAGCCAATTAACACATAACTATATTCTACCCACTTCAAGACCCCGAACCAACATAGAAGCAGCAAGAGGAAATATGTGCCAATAGTCCTTCTGTAGTTACTTGCATTCTTATGTTTTCATACCCAATTTATAACCATTGATTCGTGTTCTGTCACTTCACCCAAAACATTCGTGTCATATCACCTCGCCCTAAACAAATATAAGCATGATATATGTTATGTGTAAACCAGTTATTGAGAATATAAGAAGCCCTCACGAAACGCTTTTAGGCGTCAGACCAAAAATAAAAATGTAAGGAATGAATTTTGGAGAGTTAATTTTTCAATTACCCTAGACAGTCAAGAAAAATGTAAGAAATATTGAGATGATTCGTGTTAGAATTATTAATCTCACCATTTCGGTCATATTCAACAACATATGTTTACAAGAAAGACTGCTACCAAAATATACTAATATATGTATATGTTGTTCAATATGATCGAAAAGGTAAGATTAATAATTCTAACACGAATTTTCTCACTATTTCTTATGTTTTTCTTCACTGTCGGTGGTAATGGAAATATCAATTCTCCAAAATTCATTTTTATTAATAGCATGACGCCTAGAAGCGTTTCGTAAGGGCTTCTTACATTCTCAAAGACTTCTTTACACTTAACACTACACTTATGATACACATGATACACTGCGTATGAAACATTTGACATAACTCTTGCTTTTTATTGGTTTTGGGTAAGGTGGGTATTGGATAAGGTGGGTACATGAAAATGGAAGTTACTGCGGAGGGCCTATTGGCCCATACGGTGCCTTGAAGTGGGTAGAATATAGTTGTGGTCATGTTCTTAACATGAACACATCTGGTAGACACACCAGAGGGAGCCAGACAGCGCCCCGAGGCACTCCACAGGCAAGCTTCCCACGTAAGGCCTTGAACCCCGTAAATGCCCTTTATCGTGTCCTTGGAAGTAATCAAACCCTTATCCAGTTGAGGATAAAGTCCCCATGACTTTGCGCCTGTCCCTTTCTAACGAGTCTTTCGTTTAGCACTGTATCAAAGGCCCTTGCTAAAGTTAAGGTATAGAATGTCGGAATTCAATCTCTCTCTCCCTCTCTCTCTTTCTCCATCTCTCTCTCTCTCTCTCTCCCTCTTTTACCGGGTTTCCGACCACTTCCCAATTATCTCCAGGATTTATCGGGGCTCTTCATTTCCTCAAAGAAATTTACTTGCGTCGCCTTAACGCAAGGGTGAGGGAGGAGACCACAAAATCGCTAACTGGCAGACTCAGGCTCCTTGCTCTGTGATTGGCCGGCTACCAAGATACTGGGAAGCTGCCGTCTTGTGCTGCTGGGAAGCTGCCGTCTTGTGCTGCTGGGAAGCTGGTATCTTGTGCTGCTGGGAAGCTGCTGTCTTGTGCTGCTGGGAAGCTGCCGTCTTGTGCTGCTGGGAAGCTGGTATCTTGTGATGCTGGGAAGCTGCCATCTTGTGCTGCTGGGAAGCTGCTGTCTTGTGCTGCTGGGAAGCTGCTGTCTTGTGCTGCTGGGAAGCTGCCGTCTTGTGCTGCTGGGAAGCTGCCGTCTTGTGCTGCTGGGAAGCTGCTGTCTTGTGCTGCTGGGAAGCTGGTATCTTGTGCTGATGGGAAGCTGCCATCTTGTGCTGCTGAGAAGCTGCTATCTTGTGCTGCTGAGAAGCTGCTATCTTGTGCTGCTGGGAAGCTGCCATCTTGTGCTGCTGAGAAGCTGCTGTCTTGTGCTGCTGGGAAGCTGGTGTCTTGTGCTGCTGGGAAGCTGCCATCTTGTGCTGCTGGGAAGCTGCTGTCTTGTGCTGCTGGGAAACTGCTGTCTTGTGCTGCTGAGAAGCTGTCATCTTGTGATGCTGGGAAGCTGCCGTCTTGTGATAGGTCTTGGATGATCAGCATGCCTTCCTTTCCACTATTCCTCCTTTGTTCTTTCACAGGTCTTGAATTTGCAGAGAGAGAGAGAGAGAGAGAGAGTGAGAGAGAGAGAGAGAGAGAGAGAGAGAGAGAGAGAGAGAGAGAGAGAGAGAGAGAAGACAGAGGATAATTCATGGTCCAAAAATCTTGTTTGACCTCCACAGATTATTTAATACCGTAGGTGATATAAACTCCATTTAAAACCAAAACAAATAGCAACTCGACAAATAATAGTACAAATTACAGGTAATAAAATCAACAAGAATTAATTAACATCAACACCAATAAAATAATAATAAAACACAGCGAGTAATAACACCAACGTTACTGCATCAGTGAGAAAGCCGGTAGGAGCCGTCATGAGGGATCGAATCTATGCCCCCTGGATGTTCTCAATAATAATAATAAAAATAATAATAAATTTAATGGCCACAACAATAAATAATCTACAGTTAAATACAATTAATAAAAAAATATCACAATAAAGGTCAAACATTACTCCCCTCTAAATCTCATTACCTTCACTGAAAAGCCGATTGTGTTGACAAACCTGGTGAATACGACCCCCCTGCCCCCCCTCCCCCCCCCCACAACTGTCGTCAGGCCACATGGAATCAGATCCACCCTAATGACCGACAGGCGATCCCGGACCATCAGGTGATCAAAGCCACTCCCCCCCCCCCCCATCCTCGACTCTGATGGAACAAGCACACTCCAGCCAAATGTTTGATGGGAAAACGCCAAAATGACGTCACAAAATAAACGAGGAGAGAGGGGGGGGGGAAAGAGGGGGAAGTTGAGGGGAAGGGGGATGCGGAGGAGGGGGGGAAATGGTTGCCAAAAAATTGACCCAATTTAGTCCATGTTCATAAATTGGTTTTATGACCATTTGAGAAAACGTAAATTAAAATAAAAGGAAAAATGGTAAATAGGGGACATGAGGCGTAAAGAACAAACTCTATAAATGTTGAGACAAACTATTTATAAGGAAAGCCACACAAGAATGACTCCTCAAGGATTGAGGTATAACTGAGGTATGACTGAGGTATGACTGAGGTATGACTGAGGTATGACTGAGGTATAACTGAGGTATGACTGAGGTATGACTGAGGTATGACTGAGGTATAACTGAGGTATGACTGCGGTATAACCCCTTAAGATAAGTAGAACCCCAGGAAGGTAGGGAAACACCGAGGAATATACCGTACTTTTCTCGGTGCATATAAACTGAGACTTTACTTCACTCCTGAACAATTTCACTATTTTCATGTGTAAATCGGAGTACTGACTCTCTCTCTAGATGGTTATCTAGAGAGAGAGTCTAGATGGTCATCTAGAGAGAGAGTCTAGATGATCATCTAGAGAGAGAGTCTAGATGGTCATCTAGAGAGAGAGTCTAGATGATCATCTAGAGAGAGAGTCTAGATGGTCATCTAGAGAGAGAGTCTAGATGGTCATCTAGAGAGATAGTCTAGATGGTCATCTAGAGAGATAGTCTAGATGGTCATCTAGAGAGATAGTCTAGATGGTCATCTAGAGAGAGAGAGTCAGTACTCCGATTTACGCATGAAAATAGTGAAAATAACAGTCTGCCATTCTTGGATGTACTAATAACAAAATCAGGAACCTCTTTAAGCACCAACGTAAATACCAAGCCCACCAACATAGGATTATGCCTGAACGGTAGAAGTGAGTGCCCCCAAAGATACAAAGCCAGTGTTCTCAATGCTTATATTCGTCGAGCGCTTACCCACTGCTCTGAATGGAGCAACGTGAGTAGAGAGTTTGAAAGAGTAACTCAGGTATTGGTGAACAACGGATATAGCAACGCGGAAATAAACGCGGCTATAAGAAGACACTTGGACCGATGGTGTAATCCTGAACCTAGAACAGAAACCACAATACCTCCAATAAATTATATTACAAATCAACCATGCACAGTGAACATATAAAAGAGGAAAGAGTAATGAAAGAAATAATCCGTAAAGGAGTAAAAACATTACTCCCACCAAAACATAGACCTGATCATATTCTACAAAACCAAGAAGACTTCCGAACTCCTTATCAAAAACAGCCCGAAGCCAACGGAGAACCTCTACAGCAGTCAAGCGTTGTATAACATGTACAATTGCCCCACGAAGGATGTAACCTTCAATCTAAGACATAGTATGACGTCGACCAAGCTGACGAGGCGTTTGACATGTCATCTTCAATCCGGTGCCCTTAGGAATCACATGAGACAAGCCCTGACATCACCCTAACAAGAGAAATGCTGAACAAAATACCTGTATAATAGACAAAACCCAAGATGCAAGAAGATTACAAATTCTTGAAGCAATTCACATAAGAATAGAACAAACTACCATGAACACCCACATCACGGAACTATTTACTCTACCCACCATGAGAGTAAGGACAAGACCAGAACATAACGATGCCAACACAGAAGACACCTGTTCAACACAACAGGCCAATTACACCTGATTAATCTTGTATGTAGGGATGGGTGGTTATAGATAGAAGCTGCCGCGTATGGGCAAATAGGCCTTCTTCAGTTACCTTTATTCTTATGTTCTTATGTGCTTCGTCCCCCATTTATCTCCTATGTATCCCCCCTTGTTTTACCTTTATTGTACTTGTCTTATCACCTGATCCCGTACGGGTATAAATCAACGAGTTCTGTAATTTCTTTTCACTTGAGAATGAACCATGGAGGNATCTAATGCCGCGCAACTCTGATGAGCCTGTCGGTCGCCCAGACGGAATCACGGTGAACCCCTGGAAGAATGGTAGACAGTTGGTGTGGACTACACTTGCGTTTCAACTTTAGCCAATACCTATGTTGACTTCAGTGCTACTCAAGCAGGAGGAGCTGCCAATCACTGGGAAGCAGCCAAGTCACGTAAATACAGAGACCTTGATCACCACTACATTTTGTCCCCATTGCCTCAGAGACACTTGGTGCCTGGGGTAAAAGTGGTGCTAGTTTTTTGAAGGAGCTGGGGTCCAAGCTAATTAAAACACAAGAGACACCCAGAGCCGCCGGTTTCCTCTTTCAGCGCCTTAGTGTGGCGATACAGAGAGGAAACGCACACTTTATCCAGGTTCCTGCCCGCCATCTGAGGAGCTGGAGGAACTCGACAGTCTGTGGCAACTAGGTACGAGAAGACAATATGTGAATGTACGTGGTGCCCCACAAGGCTCCCACGTACATTCCCCCAGATGTGCAAGTGCATATGCACTAGCCTCCTATGGAGTACTGTGTCAAAGGATTTTTGGCAATGCAAAAATATGCAGTCTGCCCACTCTTCTCTTTCTTGCCTAATTTTAGTCACCTGTTCATAGAATTCTATAATCTTGTGAGTCAAGATTTGCCATCACTGAACCCATGCTGGTGATGTGATACATAGCTCTTTCGGCCCAGATGTTCTACTAGTTTTTTTTTAACAATCTTCTCCATCAACTTGCATGGTATGCAAGTTAGGCGCACTGGCCTGTAGTTCAGTTCCTCCTGTCTGTCTCCCTTTGGGACTATATTAGCCATTTTCCAACTTTCTAGCAGTTCTCCTGGCACCAGTGACTTGTTATACACCATTGAAAGTGGTATGCACAGTGCTTCTGCTCCTTTTAGTATCCCTGGTGAGATTCTTCTGGGCTAACAGCTTTTGTCATATCAAATTCAACCAAATGCTTCCTTACCTCCCAACTGATTTCAAACTCCTCCAATGGTGCCTGGATAGATATTCCCTCTCTTAGTTCAGGAACCTCTCCTTACTCTATTGTGAAGACTTAACCTCGAATCTATTATTGCGTTTCTCCCACACTTCTATGCCATTTGTAGTAAACCTGTCCGCCCTTATCCTTCGATTCATTACCTGTTCCTTCACTCTTCTTTTCCTTTTTCCTTTTTTTCCTTTTCTTTTCCTTTTCTTTCTGCTTCTTTTCTCACCCCTAAGGTACTCGTTCATGGTTCTCTGGTATCTCTCTCTGCTCTCTGGTCCTCTGTTATTTCTGTAATTTTTCCATGCCTTTTTTTTTTTGCTTTGCCAGCTTCCACCTAAATAGAGCTCCATGTTCAGCTTAACATATGTCTTAGTTGCTCCATGTCTCAGCTTAACATATGTCTTAGTTGCTCCATGTCTCAGCTTAACATATGTCTTAGTTGCTCCATGTCTCAGCTTAACATATGTCTTAGTTGCTCCATGTCTCAGCTTAACATATGTCTTAGTTGCTCCATGTCTCAGCTTAACATATGTCTTAGTTGCAATATGTCTTAGTTGCATGTCTTAGTTTTATATGCTTTAGTTGCATGTCTCAACTTTACATACGTCTTTGTTGTATGTATCAGCATTTCATATGACTTAGCTGCGTGTCACAGCTTTACATATGACAGCTGATATATGCTTTAGTTGCATAGCTCAGATTTGCACACATATCTTTGTTTCAGCCTCAGCTTTAAATATTCTTTAGTTGCAAGTCTCAGCTTTACATTTTGTTACGTAGTTGCTTGACTCAATTTTACATATGCCATTTCAGCTGCAAGTCAATGCTTTACATATCAAGTCGTAACTTTATGTCTCAGCTTTACTTTTCAGCTTGAACCAGAGGAGGTAGCAGAAGACAGAAACATTTAGCAGAGATTGATAACAAGAGCTACAAGAAACATTCTCTGGGCATCACTGACAGGAGTCAAGATATATATCTTCCTGAGATAAGTGATGCTGGCATGTACTCACATAGTTGTGTTTGCGGAGGTTGAGCTTCGTCTCTTTGGTCCCCGCCTCTCAACCGTCAATCAACTGGTATGTGACGTATGTATGTGACGTAACTATATAACCTGAGCTTGTAAAAGCACCTTAATCACCTTCAGTGATTAAGTGCTTAATTGCACACTAGTTTCTCTGTCAGCTATCTCACCCTGTCAGAGTAAAAGAGACAAATGTATGTGAATGCACGTGTGTGTATATATCCATGTATATATGTATATGTATGTATATATGTGTGTATGTATGTGTATAAGGTACATATGGAAGCTGATCAGAATTGCATTTCACCTTTGTAAATGCACATTAATGACACTTCGAACACTTTATGTAGGGCATACGTAAATCTGTGTATCTATGTATTTACGTATGTAGGTTAGCTTAGCATTTTAAAAGTTCCGAATCACCTTCTGTGGTTGATTGTTCAATAAACCCTTGAACTATATGTTTAACTGATCTCTAACCCTGTCCATGGAGGACAGAAGAAAATGTATATATGCTGGTTAGCATTGTAAATGTGTGGCCACGTCTGTGGTAGAAAATAATAATAAAAAAAAATCAACTGGTGTACAGATTCCTGAGCCTACTGGGCTCTATCATATCTACATTTGAAACTGTGTATGGAGTCAGCCTCCACCACATCACTGCCTAATGTATTCCATCTGTTAACTACTCTGACACTCAACAAATTCTTTCTTATGTGTCTGTGGCTCATTTTATCCTGGTGTGTGGTGATGCTGTCCTGTAGTGAGGTCATGACCAGATCATGATGGAGTCATAGTAACGGTGAAAGGTAGGAGTAACAGTGACAGTGACAAAGTGGAGTGACAGTGACAAGCTGGAGTGACAATGACAGTGACAGGAAGGAGTGTCAGGCAGAACATGCTGGAGTCCACATTTGTCCACCATTAAAAACACAGGGACACAGAGACACAGCGACACAGGGACACAGGGACACAGGGAAGGTGGTTGTCCTGAAGAAGGCTCCAAGACAACCATGAGGAGGAAGACAAGGGGCCGAACACCGCTATGAGGCAATTCAAAGATAAGCCAATAGCAAAATAAAGTCAATTGTCTTAAAAGTTTGAGTATTAAGAAGTTCTTTGCCTATTGGGAGAGATTGAGGAGCTGATGCCGTCTCTGAAGTAAACATGTTAGATGATTAAACAATGAGTTACTGGTACAGTGCTGTGGCTTGGGTACAGAGCTGAAGCTTGGGTACTGAGCTGAAGCTTGGGTACTGAGCTGAAGCTTGGGTACTGAGCTGAAGCTTGGGTACTGAGCTGAAGCTTGGGTACTGAGCTGAAGCTTGGGTACTGAGCTGAAGCTTGGGTACTGAGCTGAAGCTTGGGTACTGAGCTGAAGCTTGGGTACTGAGCTGAAGCTTGGGTACTGAGCTGAAGCTTGGGTACTGAGCTGTGGCTTGGGTACTGAGCTGAAGCTTGGGTACTGAGCTGAAGCTTGGGTACTGAGCTGAAGCTTGGGTACTGAGCTGAAGCTTGGGTACTGAGCTGAAGCTTGGGTACTGAGCTGAAGCTTGGGTACTGAGCTGAAGCTTGGGTACTGAGCTGAAGCTTGGGTACTGAGCTGAAGCTTGGGTACTGAGCTGTGGCTTGGGTACTGAGCTGTGGCTTGGGTACTGAGCTGTGGCTTGGGTACTGAGCTGTGGCTTGGGTACTGAGCTGTGGCTTGGGTACTGAGCTATGCTTGGGTACTGAGCTGTGGCTTGGGTACTGAGCTGTGGCTTGGGTACTGAGCTGTGGCTTGGGTACTGAGCTGTGGCTTGGGTACTGAGCTGTGGCTTGGGTACTGAGCTATGCTTGGGTACTGAGCTGTGGCTTGGGGAATTGAGCTGTGGCTTGGGGACTGAGCTGTGGCTTGGGTACTGAGCTGTGGCATGGGTACTGAGCTATGGCTTGGGTACTGAGCTGTGGCTTGGGTACTGAGCTGTGGCTTGGGTACTGAGCTATGGCTTGGGTACTGAGCTGTGGCTTGGGGAATTGAGCTGTGGCTTGGGGACTGAGCTGTGGCTTGGGTACTGAGCTGTGGCATGGGTACTGAGCTGTGGCTTGGGTACTGAGCTGTGGCTTGGGGACTGAGCTGTGCCTTGGGTACTGAGCTGTGGCTTGGGTACTGAGCAGAGGCCTGGGTACTGAGCAGAGGCCTGGGTACTGAGCAGAGGCTTGGGTTAAGTGCTGTGGCTTGGGTACTGAGCTGAAGCTTGGGTACTGAGCTGAAGCTTGGATACTGAGGAGAGGCTTGGGTACTGAGCAGAGGCCTGGGTACTGAGCAGAGGCTTGGGTTAAGTGCTGTGGTTTGGGTACTGAGCTGAAGCTTGGGTACTGAGCTGAAGCTTGGGTACTGAGCAGAGGCTTGGGTACTGAGCAGAAGCCTGGGTACTGAGCAGAGACTTGGGTTAAGTGCTGTGGCTTGGGTACTGAGCTGAAGCTTGGGTACTGAGCAGAGGCTTGGGTACTGAGCAGAGACTTGGGTTAAGTGCTGTGGCTTTCGTACTGAGCTGAGTCTTGGGTACTGAGCTGAGTCTTGGGTACTGAGCAGAGGCTTGGGTACTGAGCAGAGGCTTGGGTTAAGTGCTGTGGCTTGGGTACTGAGCTAAGTCTTGGGTACTGAGCAGAGGCTTGGGTACTGAGCAGATACTTGGGTACTGAGCAGAGGCTTGGGTACTGAGCAGAGGCTTGGTTGCTGAGCAGAGGCTTGGGTACTGAGCAGAGGCCTGGGTACTGAGCAGAGGCTAGGGTGCTGAGCAGAGGCTAGGGTACTGAGCAGAGGCCTGGGTACTGAGCAGAGGCTTGGGTACTGAGCAGAGGCTTGGGTACAGTGCTGTGGCTTGGGTACTGAGCAGAGGCTTGGGTACTGAGCAGAGGCTTGGGTACAGTGCTGTGGCTTGGGGACTGATCAGAGGCTTGGGTACAGTGCTGTGGCTTGGGTACTGAGCAGAGGCTTGGGCACAGTGCTGTGGCTTGGGTACTGAGCAGAGGCTTGGATACTGATCAGAGGCTTGAGTACAATGCTGTGGCTTGGATACTGAGCTGAGGGTAGAGTACTGAGGTGAGCCTTGGGTACAGTGTTGTGGCTTGGGTACTGAGCAGAGGTTTGCGTACAGTGTTGTGGCTTGGGTACTGAGCAGAGGCTTGGGTACAGTGTTGTGGCTTGGGTACTGAGCTAAGGCTCAGAACGCAAGCTGAGGATGAGCCTCGGCTCAGCCCAGTAGGAATGAGCGACCACAGTACACTGGCGTTTGAGTATCCGATGGAAGAGTGATTAATGAACTCGTGAGGGGTACTGAAAGCAGAAGGCTGGCATTCCGTAAGGGAAACTATGAGGAGATAAGAAAATTCCTAATAGATATAGCATGGAATACAGAGATCAGGGGAAAGACGGCCCAAGACATGATGGACTACATCACGCAGAAGTGCAAGGACGCAGCAAACTAGTTTGTCCCAGTCCAAAAGGAAAACAGAGAAATGAAGATCTGAAACCCATGGTTTAATCAGAGATGTAGACTAGCTAAGCAGCAAAGTAAAAGGGCATGGAGAAACTATAGGAATAACAGGACACTTGAGAGCAGAGAAAGATACCAGAATGCCAGGAATGAATATGTCAGAATGAGAAGAGAGGCAGAAAGACAATATGAAAATGACATCGCAAGCTACTCAAAGACTCAGCCTAAATTGTTGCATAGCCACATCAGAAGAAAAACAACAGTAAAGGAACAGGTTATGAAATTAAGTATAGGGGCAGACAGATTCATTACAAACGACAATGAAGTGTGCGAGGAACTGAATATGAAATTCAAGGAGGTCTTCACATTAGAGCAAAGAGAAGTTCCAGAGGTAAGAGAAGGAATAGTTAACCAGGACCCACAAGAAGAGTGAGATTACCAGCGGGGAAGTAAGGAAACTGTTGCTAGATTTGGTTGTGTCAAAGACTATAGGCCCAGATGGAATCTCCCCTTGGATACTGAAGGAAGGAGCGGAAGCACTGTGCCAGCCACTCTCGATAGTGTATAACAAATCACTGGCAACAGGGGAACTGCCAAGAATTTGGAAAGCGGCTAATGTAGTCCCGATATACAAGAAAGGGGATAGACAGGAGGCCTGAACTACAGGCCAGTGTCCCTAACCTGCATACCATGCAAGCTGATGGAGAAGATTGTGCGAAGAAAGCTAGTGGAGCATCTGGAGCGAAGAACTTTGTAACACAGCATCAACATGGGTTAAGGGATGGCAGGTCCTGCTTCCCAGGATTAATTGAATTCTACGACAATGCAACAAAAATCAGGCAAGAAAGAGAGGGATGGCCAGACTGCATATTTTTGAATTGCCAGAAAGCCTGTGACACAGTACCTCACAAGAGGCTAGGGAAAAAGCTGGAGATGCAGGCAGGAGTGAAAGGGAAGGTACTCCATTGTATAAGGGAGTATCTAAGCAACAAATGACAACGAGTCAGTGTGAGGGGTGAGGTCTCAGATTGGCGAGACGTTACGAGTGGAGTTCCACAGGGGTCAGCCCTTGGACCTATACTGTTTCTGATATATGTAAATAATCTCCCAGAGGGTATAGAATCGTTTCTCTCACTGTTTGCTGATGATGCAAAAATTATGCAGAGGATTGAAACAGAGGATGATAGTAGGAGATTACAAGATGACCTAGACAGACTGAATGAATGAGCTGACAAATGGCTACTAAAGTTCAACCTGAGTAAATGCAAGGTAATGAAACTAGGCGGTGGAAACAGGATTCCAGACAAAGGATACCAAATAGGAGATGAAGTACTTAATGAAACGGACAGAGAAAAAGATCTAGGAGTTGACATCACACCAAACTTGTCTCCTGAAGCCCACATAAAAAGAATTACGTCTGTGGCATACGCGAGGCTGGCTAACATCAGAACAGCCTTCATTAGCCTGTGTAAGGAATCATTCCGAATCTTGTACACCACATATATAAGACCAGTCCTGGAGTATGCGGCCCCAGCATGGAGCCCGTACCTTGTCAAGCACAAGACGAAGCTGGAAAAAAGTTCAGAGGTATGCCATTAGGCTAGTCCCAGAACTAAGAGGCATGAGTTACGAGGAAAGATTGAGGGAACTGCACCTCACGACACTGGAAGACAGAAGAGTAAGAAGAGACATGATCACCACCTACAAAATTCTCAGGGGAATTGACAGGGTTGATAAGGATAAACTGTTTAAGACGGATTGTACGTGAACAAGGGAACGCAGGTGGAGACTGAGTACCCAAATGAGCCACAGGGACGTTAGAAAGAACTTTTTCAATGTCAGAGTAGTTAACAGGTGAAATGCATTAGGCAGTGATGTGGTGGAGGCTGACTCCATACACAGTTTCAAGTGTAGATATGATAGAGCCCAATTGGCTCAGGAATCTGTACACCAGTTGATTGACGGTTGAGAGGCGGGACCACAGAGCCAGAGCTCAACCCCCGCAAGCACAACTAGGTTAGTACAACCAATTGAGTCCACGTCCAGCGTCAACCCGGAAAGGAATGACTGGGCACCAATCAATAACTGTTCGCCCCTAGTCACCCAGCAGTAACTGGGGACCTGGTTGGAAACCAGTTGACAGTCCGTGTCACTCACAAGGTAAGGCTCACCAGGCGCCTTGGGAACGGAAAGTTCTGAGCCTGCTGACAGGAGCCAGAAACCGTCAACTCCTGGGGAAGATAGATAAATTAATTTTACTAATATAAAAAGTCACCATCAACAACTAACGTTTTTAAACTGTTTCATTTTATGATCCAGTTTTCCATAAATGACTTCCAGACACTTATCAAAGCAGTTCCAGAACTTTTTAAGCCAATTTCACATATTTCCCCCCAGACAGTTCCAGAACTTCTCAAACGGTAAATGGTTATAGCAGCACCATATTCCCTGGAGAGGGGTCCCGGCTGGTTCTAACAGCTGACCCCAGCTCCTGCCCGAGGTGACTTTTACACTCCTAGTTTGATAACAATTCGCTGGCAACAAAATGAGTTTTATGACATTCTTCGAAAAATAACAGAACACAGCCTTTTATAGAGAACAAAGCCTTTGATAGAGAACTCAGTCTTTGTTAGAGAGCTCAGTCTTTGATAGAGAACACAGTCTTGATAAAGAACAGAGCCACAAATAGAGAACACAGCCTTTAATAAAGAACACAGCCAATACTATATTATATTAGAGAAGCTGTTCATTGTCTAATGTTTTCTTTCGGGAGTACAGTAGAGAACGGATTCCCATTTCTAATGAAGACGGAAGAGAACTGATTGCCGTTTTCCAATGAGGTTTATAGAGAGCATATTCCCGTTCTCTCTCGTGAGTAACAGAGCATTAATTCCCGTTTTTTTTCGTGACATTAGAAGGAGATGCGAAAGGTATTTCTCTCTCTCTCTCTCTCTCTCTCTCTCTCTCGCTCTCTCTCTTCCTCTCTCTCTCTCTCTCTCTCTCTCTCTCTCTCTCTCTCTCTCTCTCATCATCTCTCTCTCCTCTCTCTTACGTGTGTGTCCGAGTCATCTGTTGTTGCTTGGAGACTCTTCCTCAGCTGATAGCCCAGTAGTCAGTTCAGTGGGTTCGCAAGCTAATGAACCCGGGTTCCATTCCGGGGCAGGACACAGATGCCTTTGGGTGCGTTTCCTTTCACCTGATGCCACGGTTCGCCCCAGTTCGCCTAGGGGGTCAATGCACTTTAGTCTTCCTCCCTAGCCCGTCTCCTAATCTGTGTTCTATGTCAACGGATACTATATAT
>WNGS01159934.1:8134-18384 GCA_020271785.1 Procambarus virginalis
CAGCATGGAGTCCATATCTAGTCAAGCATAAAACTAAACTGGAAAAGGTTCAAAGGTTTGCCACCATACTAGTAGCCGAGCTAAGAGGTATGAGCTACGAGGAGAGACTACGGGAATTAAACCTCACTTTGTTGGAAGACAGAAGAGTAGGGGGGACATGACCACCACATTCAAGATTCTCAAGGAATCGACAGGTTGATAAAGACAGGCTATTTAACACTAGGGACACACGCACTAGGGGACACAGGTGGAAACTGAGTGCCCAATGAGCCACAGAGATATTAGAAAGAACTTTTTAGTGTCAGAGTGGTTGACAAATGGAATGCATTAGGAAGTAATGTGGTGGAGGCTGACTCCATACACAGTTTCAAGTGTAGATATGATAGAGCCCAATAGGCTCAGGAACCTGTACACCTGTTGATTGACGGGACCAAAGAGCCAGAGCTCAACCCCCGCAAGCACAACTAGGTGAGTACAACTAGGTGAGTACACACACACACTACACATACAAACTCATTAGGTATTTGTTTCTAAATTTAGAGACGTATTAAAAAGACTTTTGCACGTTTGGTAAAAATATATACAATTTAATTGACTGAATCAAAGTATTTTATGCATTCAAAACACGACTTTATAAATAGTTACAGTACCACCTTTCTGCTACCAAATAAAAATGCCAGAAAACGTTTTGTGTTTACTGGGTATGCACAGCTAGATTGGACTATGCTAGGATGGTCGAAAGCTGGGCTAGGCTAGGATATGCTAAGCTGAGCTAGGCAAGGGCTTGTCAAGCTAGGCTAGGCTAAGCAGGGTATGCTTAACTACACTAGGCTAAGCTGGGCTGGGCTGGGCTTGGCTATGCTAGGCTAAGCTGGGCTGGGCTGGGCTTGGCTATGCTAGACTAAGCTGGGCTGGGCTGGGCTTGGCTATGCAAGGCTAAGCTGGGCTGGGCTGGGTTGGGCTTGGCTACACTAGGCTGGATTGGTCATGGTTAAGCAAGATAGGGCTGGGCAGGGTTTGGCTAGGTATGGCTATGCAGGGCCAGACTAGGCTAAGCTATGCAAATACTTGTTTGTTAACAGGTTGTTGATTTATGAAACCAATTACCGCATAGCGTGGTGGAGGTGGGGTCCCTTGATCGTTTCAAACGTGGGTTGACATATATGGTATTGGGGGGGTGCTATGTTAAGTTGGATTAGGGCATGGCTTTTTGCTCTCCTTATCTCTTTTGTAACATTTCTAACCAGTTGTGCGAATTCTTGTTCTAAACTGACTTACCCATTCTTAATCCTTTTGTACCAAGCTCTCTTTCTACCTATAAGGTTTTTCAGATCCTTTGTTATCCATTTCGGGTTATTTGTATTTGATCTATTCAATTTGTAAGGTATACTACTTTCCTGTGCTTTGCTTAGAATATTTGTAAATAAGTTATATTTTGAATCCAAATCGAAATCCTCCTTTACATCAGCATCGCTGGGTTCACGTCTCGCTCCAAGATCAGCCCGCCCCCTATGCCCAAGACTTTCAATCTATTTGACCCAAAAAAATTCTTAGGATATTATATTTAGCTTTACAAAAATCTGGCACTCTAACAGAATTTTCTCCTGCAGATCAATTCCACTGTATGCCAAATCTGATTTCTTTATGATCACTGTTCCCTAGTTCACTCCCAATTTCGATGTCATTAATCTGTGTTTCCCTGTTAGTTAACACTAAATCTAAAATATTATTTTCCCGCGTTGGTTCCTTAATATGTTGCGTAAGAAAGCAATCGTCAATTAATTCTAGAAAATCTTCTGCTTCATTATTCCCTGTTTTGTTCACCCAGTTTATTCCACTAAAATTAAAGTCAACCATGACACAAATACTGTTAGATCTAGATGCCCTAGATATTTCATCCCATAGATGCTTTGCTTCCGCACTGTCTAAGTTTGGTGGCCTATATATAACTCCTATTATACGATTATTTGTTTTTTCGTTTAATTCTATCCAAATAGTTTCTGTGTGTGGCTCAGTTTTGATTCCCTCTTTGAGACTGCATTTCAAATTGTCCCTAACGTATATGGCTACTCCACCTCCTCGTCTACTATATCTATCAGTGTGAAATAGTTTAAATCCATTTATTTGATATTCAGCAAATAGTTCTCTATTTTCTACATTCATCCACGTTTCGGTAAGTGCAATAATATCTATTTTTTCTGTACAGACAAGAGCATTTAATTCGTTAATTTTATTTCTTAGACTTCTACTGTTAGTGTAATATACCCTAAGTGAATAGTTATTTTGAGGCCCTTCTCTTTCCCTGATCATTTTGCCAATTTCTTTCTCCCACCAACACATACTTTTATTACTTCCTCCATATCAATTCCCATACCACTATCTACTAAGAGTTTAAACCCAAACAAACGCCTCCAATCACTGGTTCCAACGAGTTCGCAACAGCAACAACCCCAGCTCTCGATAGATGCACCCCATCACGAGCATACATTTCATTTCTTCCATAGAAGTGTTCCCAGTTGTCTATGAAAGATATTGCATTTGATTTGCAATATCTTTCTGGCCGGCAAATGACACCAAGTGCCCTCGACAACCATTGATTTCCAACTCCCAAATGAATTTCCAATTCATAACTACATAAAGAGCAATGATATTGAAAGGCAACTTAATAGTGAATGAAAGGATTGGTTGACAATGCATTTGGAACAGAAACCTCATCCTGTGAGTGGACACACCACCATAGTGACAGTTTTGGGCAGCGCCACTCATCCTGTGAGTGGACACACCGCCATAGTGACAGTACTGGGCAGCACCACTCATCCTGTGAGTGGACACACCGTCATAGTGACAGTACTGGGCAGCGTCACTCATCCTGTGAGTGGACACACTGTCATAGAAATAGTATTGGGCAGCGCCACTAATCTTGTGAGTGGACACACCGCCATAGTGACAGCATTGGGCAACGCCACTAATCTTGTGAGTGGACACACCGCCATAGTGACAGCATTGGGCAACGCCACTCATCCTGTGAGTGGACACACCGCCATAGCAGCATGTACAACACTCCCCAATAGGATGAAAACCCCGCTGGTTGTTCATCCTGTCACTTGTACCCAGACACAGCTGGGACTTGCTTAACTGTTTCAAGTGAACAGCTTAGCAAACAAAAAGATTAACATTCGTCAACCTTAAAATCTTTGTTCACCAACCTTTGTTCACCAACTTGTACAATTGCTGATTTCTGCCATGTTCCCCCCCCCCTTTTTTATTTTTTATTCCTTTTTGAACACAATTTATACCTAATCCCAATTACTATTAAGTTTTAGTCTAAGTGGAGGGTTTTCCCCACACACCTTGCCCGAAAAGTTATGCGTATTAGTGGCTTTAGGTTTTGTATGTACTAGCTCTATATATAAATCCAACATTATGTTTGTAAATCAACTATGTATGTTACATCAGAAATCACAATAACGTGATGCATCAATGAACAAATTTCTGTGTGTAATGAAGGAAGGGCGAAGGGGTAGAATGGCTTATTGACATAGCTCGAGTGCAGGGGGGAGTTGTGGAAAACCCTGGTTTGTGTCTAGGAGAGGCTGCAGGATCCAGTAAGTTCAGTAGAACTTCGGTTTCAACTCTTTTTTTACCATGTCGTAGCTCAGTCGATTAAGGCAGTGTCTGGGATGCTCACAGACGTAGGTTCTAATCCTCGTCACGGCCCTTGTGGATTGAAATTGAAATTGAAATTGAAATAAGTTTATTGAGGTAAAATACACACAAAGGGATGAGGTAGCTCAAGCTATTCTCACCCCGTTCAGTACATCGTGTTAATACATACATATAAACACATCACAAACAATAAAAATATTACCAAACATTCTGAGAGATAAACTTCTACATTTCCTCCTTTACACAAGTAGTATGGTATCAGACGTACACAAATACTTTTATGACCTAGGTATACTGTATAGACAATTTGCAAGAGACATGCAGATAATTCAACAAAAATTACAGTCTTGGTGCAAAATTCTTATATCTCTCAAGAATATCATCAACCTTTCCGTTGTGACACATCCAGGCTATTTGTTCAGGAACAGTCCTTATCTCAGTGTTTCTATATACATTAATCAACGGACAATCAAGAACATAATGGGCAAGGGTGTGAGACCTTAACATACCACATAGTTTACACTTCGTGTCATTATCATGAACACCTATCCCATATTCCCAGTAATATTTGTACCCAAGCCTGAGCCGCATGTACACAGAGTCACTCCAAGCATTTCTCCTTTTACCATAAGTGAAATGGGTGTTTTGACTCACATACATGTAGTGTTGCATGGTTTGACTTCTCTCATACATTATGCTTCTCCTCTCCACTTCTGCCTGTGCCTGAATATTTCTGATTTTGCTTCTTATTTGTCTCATTGTGAATTCACATTCAATGTCAACTTGTGGTTTTGATGTGGCACGTTTGGCCAAGTCATCCGCCACCTCGTTGAGCACTATTCCAACATGAGATGGAATCCACATGAATTTCACACTATGTCCTTTCAGCTGTATCTCAGTTATTCTTTTCTTACAATCCTCAACTATGGAGATGAAGACTGGGTTTCGACTGTTTAAGGAATCAAGTGCTCCTCGGCTATCGACAAATACAAAAACATTTTTGTCGTCATGACGTACTTCCTCCAAACATGCCAGAATGGCCTGCAGTTCAGCTTGTGTGGATGATATATAATTACTAAGCCGGAGTTCAATTATCCTGTCCACAGTCCCAAACTCCGTATATTCCCTTATTAGGACACCACACCCTGCCCTGCCATCCTCCGCCACCGACCCGTCACAATATACATGTAAACTGTTGCCTCTTGGTAACCGAGATATCATGCTTCCATACAAACACCGTAATTGTCCCGGTTCATGATGAATCTTTTTCACCTTGAGGGGTACAATTTCGACGTCTATTTTCTGTACTTTCCATGGAGCAGACATATTACACTGTCGAGAGGGTTTACAGCAGTCAAGTACATCGTATTCCCTGAGGTCATGAGCTAATCCCCTCGTGTAGCGTGTCTCCCTCAGTTTCCTGGAAGTGTGTACGTCACTCAGGCAGGTCTGAACGCTCTCAAACAGCTTATCCCCTCCTTTTCTCCGCATGAAACGAATAGATACTCTAGTGTTAATGTCACGGACTCTATCACACACACTCTGTAAATTTAATTCCATTCTCATTATTTCAATCATTGCATTTCTTTGACATCCAAGAATAATCCTCATAGCCTCGTTCTGTATCAGCTCTATTTTTTGAAGTCTGCCTTGGCCTGTGTAAGACAAAACGGGTGCTGCGTAGTCTATCAGGGACCGAACAGTGCTTATGTATAACATCCGCAAGATAGGTACCCCAACACCTTTACCAGAAAAAGCCAGTGCTTTTAGAGGATGCAGACGGGCTTTACATAAGGTGCTGATATGATTTATTTCAGCATTTTTACTCTCACATGTGTATCCAACATACATGCCCAGATACTTGTACTTCTGAACACGGCTCAGTTCCACACCATTTAGAGTAAGTGTTATATTTCTTCGTTTCCTATACTCATATTTGGTTTTATCTGCATTTATAACTAAGCCTAACTTGTGACAGGTTGTACCAAGTATGTTAAGAGCAGTTTGAATTTTGTTCCCAGAAGTGCCTTGTATAAGAATGTCATCAGCATATATGATCGTCGTGACCCCTGGAGGATACATCTCTGATGCTAATCTGTTCATTAATACATTGAATAAGGTGGGACTTAATACTCCCCCTTGTGGGGTACCTAACTGAAACATCCGTTCCTCAGACATGTATCCCTGGTAATACACCTGACCTTTTCTGCCTTGTAGATAATCCCTTATCCAGTGTAGCAATCTCCCTGTTATTCCCAGATTGGCTAATTCGTATAAGATTACTTCCCCATTGGCTTTATCAAATGCTCCTTGTAGATCAACAAAAACTCTACAATTGTCATCCACATTAGACAAACACTTTAAGAGACAATCTGCAGTACTTTTGCCTTTGATAAAACCAAAGAGATTACTAGACATGTTATCACCTACAAGGTAGAGTAGCCTATTTAACAAAATCCTTTCCATCATTTTACAAAAGCAGGATATTAAGGAGACAGGTCTGTAGCCTCCGTTTGACTTAGGGATAGGAATGATGACAGCCTCTTTCCATTTTCTTGGTAACTTTCCCTCTCTATAACTCATATTAAACAAATCAAGTAAGGGACTAGGTTTCATACCGGCTAAATAATTAAGAATGTCATACGTTACTCGATCTTTCCACGGAGCAGTAGAGCTGCCACTTTTTATAGCATCCAGTAGCTCATCGTGAGTTATCTCAGTGCATGTTACAGATCTTGTATTTAAGGCACATAAAGTTACTCCATTTCTAATATTTTCCCATGACTCAATGGTGACTCTCGTGTCTGCAGGTAAGGACTCCATACCAGCAGCACTAGCCCATTTATCTACTAACTCATTAGCAACCTTCCCTGGATCTGAGTGAGCAATGAATTTGGGCTTACACCCCTGATTTTATTTACTGCTCTCCATATGTCTTTAAGGTTCTTAGTATTACCAATGGACTGAGCAAAGTCTTGCCAGTATCTGTCCCGCGCCTCCTTCCTCACCTGACTGCATTCCCTAGCCACTTCCAACATTGTATTTTTCTCTTCATCCCTCATTCCATTTTTTAACCATTCTTTATGTGCACTCCGTAGCATTCTCTCCCACCCCTTAACTTGCTGATCATTGAGATATTTAAATTTCTTAGGTCCATGCGTCTTGCTTCCCCTGCCCCCGTTATTTTCCCTCTGTACTAATTTCTCTATGTTCTCGACCATGTCCTCGTAAAAACTATCAACGCAGAGCGGCGTGTATTGTTGATACCAATCTCCCATATTTTGAATAAAATAATTTTTCATATCTTTATTAATATTTAGCCTTTTCCTTTGAAAGTGGACTTTTTTTTCCCCAGTGGTAATTCAACGTTCAAGGCAAAGTGGTCACTAAGTAGTTCCCGAACAACCCGAGCCTCCCCCATAATCCCCTGAGAGTTTAACATGCAGGCATAGTCAAGCCGTCCTCCCCTGATGTGAGTTGGTTCATCGTTTCCCAAGAGACAGGTATCTGGATGATCTTGTAGAAACTGTAACCACTTGACCCCATTAGCATTAATACTACCCACTGTCCCAAGGCTTGTGTGCCGAGCATTAAGGTCCCCAATGACCAGTGAAGGATTAGTATAAATGCAGTCAGGTAGATAGTTAGCGTCGAAGCAGTTCCTGGATACATACAGATTAACTACAATAAATTCCCCTTCCCTTAATGATAATTTAACACAGACACTCTCTATACCTTGCGTTTTTGACGGCGGTTCTACTAACTCTGCTGGTATGGAGTTCTTAACATAAATCGACGTGCCTCTGATGTTATTTGCGGCGAAGAGGTGAAACCCTTTATAGCCATTTAATTTCAATAAGCCTTCATTCCTATCCCCTGTCTCCTGGAGAGCTACAACATCAATATCATTTCCCATCACATAACAATGAACATCTGTAACCCTGTTTCTTAAACCATTAACATTCCATGACAACACTTTCAGTCTAGGGTGATCCATTATTAAACAATTCACTGTCTAAGTCATCCCCAATAAGTTCACTAAATGATAGCCATACCTCGTATAACATCTCCCACCTCCTCTCAAGTTCACCAGTAAAAGCAACATTGCGTTTCTCAAGAGATTTTTTTCAGTCCTGTGACGTCTATTATTTGCTCAAATGATTCCTTCATTTTATGTGTAATTATAGAGTTCTTCCTTTCACTACGACTATCATCATTCACACACACTTCACTTTCCTTCATTTCATCACTCAATATTTCATTATTGTCCTCAACCACTATATCCTGACTTTCCTTCACTGTTTTGTGCTTTTCCTTGATCTTCACCTGAACGTTTAATTTCGCCTCGATGGGCTCGATTCTCTGCCCAAGATTTCGGAGGAACTCACCAACTTTTCTTAGTTCAGCCCACACCTCCTTGACCATATCATTATGGCCCTCTTTCTGAGCCACAGTAGCCACTTCACTCACCGTTACACTGTCACTGCCGGAGTCCTGAGTGTTGGCGTGGCTCCTTGTTGCTTGAGCCTGACGAAGTAAAGGTGACTCCTTTACCCACGCATTCGTCCGGTTCACTGGTGCTGTTTGGGGCAGACTGTTTTGCTGTGCTCCCGGTGTCTGGGTAAGAGCTCTTGCCTGCTCTGTAACATTCACCGGCCGGGGAACATCCATACTCGGCCTCTTGCTACACACAGCCGAGCTCGCATTGTGAACACCTCCACAGTTGCAGCATCTGGGAACTATTTTCTCACCCAGGTTAAGTCTGTTTCTACACACATTAGAGAGGTGAGACTTTCCGCAGAAACGACATCGTGGATCATGTTGACAGGTCCAGGATTTATGCTCCCATCTGCAGCATTTCAGGCATATTACGGGCTCTTCTACATACTTTGCTACATGCCTGTAGCCCGCCCCGGTGATGAACACTCTCTCGGGAACTTCACCTCTCACTAGAGCCACCACCTGATTCCTAGCTTCACCTTTAATAAGGTGACGCTTGGCCCACACAAATCGTTGGTCGTCGAGGATGAATTCGGGGTCTAAAATCTGAGGGTATTTGTAGATAATTACCTTCGTCAGCTTCTCGTTCCCCACCGGTATTTCCATCACAATTCCATCATATCCTTCCTGGGTTAGAAACACAACTGCCTCCATAGAACCTACCGTTAAGTAAGGTCTGTTTACACCTTCCTTCAGCAGGGGCTCGAACTTGCGGTGCTCTCTTCCAAGTCTGACTGTCCACAGCAGCTTCTGATGATAGACCAGCGTGCATGAGGCAGGGAAGAGAAGCCTCCACCTCCGCTGACCCTCACCTTCCTGACATCGTTCCCTCCGTTCGTCGACACTGGTTTGATCAGTCTAGGCGTCGTTCTTCATTCTCTTGTCGATTCCGTTATGTGTACTATCATTGTCAACACTAAGCCTTACATCTTGTCTTCTCCGTTTCTTCTGTTGCCTGGTTAGAACTTCTTGAAACTCACTCTCCTCGACTGACTGGCTGCTTTCGGAGTCCATGTTAATATTGCCGTGGGAAGTAACCAGTTCTTCTGGTGACGTTACGGGCTCACCATAGCCCGTGCTACATGGACACTTCGTCCTGAGTAGCTAAATCTTTAACAACATTCTGGTGACTGGGTCTCCACCCAGCATGGGGAGAGGTGTGTAGAAAGCGATTGATAGTAGTCAGTCTCCTTATGTGTAGACTGAGCTAAACTTGTGAATTTGTTCAACTATGTATGTACTATTCCTGAATAAAAATTTATTATTATTATTATTATTGTTATTATTATTATTATTATTATTATTATTATTATTATTATTATTATTATTATTATTATTATTATTATTATTATTATTATTATTATTATTATTATTAAAATTGTACATTATCTTGCGGGTGCAAAATGGGGGAAATCTTGTAAGAACAATGTGTATATGTGACAAATGTTTTCCTAACTCGAACAATGTGGGGTTCATTATTCTACACATGGTTGCTAAACGATTTGGCAGGTCGTATTCAAGGGAAAGTTAGGATTAAGGACTTGCCCGAAACGCTATGCGTGCTGGTGGCTCTACAACAACGTAAGAACTCTTGTATTTATAAAAAGAAAATTAGGACAGCACATTATAACCATGAAATGTTATCCTCATGTACCTAGTAATCCTTGTTTCATTATTGTGTATTGTTATTATTTTGTATTATTCTAATCTGCTTTTGTGTCAAAATTTCTTCACTGTACCTGTATTTTTTGTTAATCTTAGTTTAATTATTCTACTTAAAATTATCTGTACCTGTAAAGTAAAGCTGTAAAGTACCTGTAATTTTTTTTATAAATTTTACTGTTAATTTATCTAAAAATTTTCTGTTAGTTTAAGAACTTGCCCGAAACGCTATGCGTGCTAGTGGCTTTACAAGAATGTTAATTCAACTTAATTTCTATATTCTCGGTTAACCCCCCAATGTACCTTCTTGTATTGTTTCGACCCTGGGGTCTTAATTGGAAACCAGAGGTCAGTTTGAGTTCTAAATAATTGTAGATATTAATTCATAGGATTGGATCATGTGAGAAGGATATTTAATTAAC
>WNGS01159938.1:0-10609 GCA_020271785.1 Procambarus virginalis
TAGGTAACACAGCATCAGGACGAAAGAAACTCTGCCCAACAGTTCTGCCGGAGGTCGGGATCGAACCCAGACCCTGGGATTACGAATCCCAAACGCTGGCCATTCAGCCACGGCCCCTGTTTTTGTGTATTGTCACGGTGGGTGGGCCGGGGCTCTGCTAGCACTCGGCTGCTAGGGGCTCAGGAGGCAGAATACTCAGCCCCTCCGACTCCCGAGATTCACCGGGTCTCCTTGGTCCCATAGGAGAGGACCAGCAATGCCCACCTCCGCAGGTCTTTGCTTCCACCACTGAAGGGTGCCACTGATTCACCCTGGAAGCCCTTCAGTCAACCACGGGGAAACTGCTGTTAACAGTTCCGGCCTAGACCCGTGGAGGAGTGAAGGAAGATTCAGGTTTACTCCTGAGTCTTGCCTGAGAGACAAAAAGGTTGCAGGAACTCCTTTCCCGCCTGTCTTCTCTATCTTCTTCTTAACAAGGTCGCCAGCTGGGTTATTATATCTGCACCCCAGCAATGCAGCTTCAGTGGGTGTATTATATATTGTTTGTTGCCAGAGTGTTGCTACTCCAAGATCTACTATTGAACTGTCAGCCCAGGGTACTCTCCCATGAAGGTCTGTGTGGCTTTACCTCTCTCTAGCCACCACGTTACTAGTTGCCACCATTCAGGCACTGATACTGATCGGATGGCTAAGGGTACACTTTTATATAAGTCTGTGCTGTTTTACCACTCTCCAGGCAATAAGAACTTCTATAGAGAACGTGGTGTTCCCTAGGTGGTACTATGATAACCTTCGTGTATGCTCATAGAGAAATATTATAATGGAGGCACACTTAAACACAATAATAAAATGTGTGAATTTACTGACACGAATTACATGATCACACATACAATCACAAGCAATACAAGAATATAAAAATAAGGATAATAAATCTGGAGACCGTCAGCAACTCTTCTTCCACGACCTCCAACACTCCTTCAACTGGGCAGAAAGACAGGAGTCACACACTCTCACAGAAGGGCCTCTTCACCACGTCGGCACCTCTTCTTCACTGTCCTGCCGTCCACACACACTGTCCTCTCTGACAGTCCTGGACATAAGCTGCCCTGCAGCCTATTCTACTACTAAAGTATTAATGTCCTATTGCCACATACATAAGTGAATATTGTGGCCTATCTAGCCTACTCACACAAAGGGGTAATGGGAGGGAAAATGATCTACCTTTACATTCCTGGCTCACGACGCCTGTCCCTCGATGGTGTGAGGTTCCCACGCTTCCTGAGTCGATCCTTGACGATCCAGGAACGTTCCACAGGTCCTCAGGTGTCGTGAAGCCTTCGCGTCGTCGCCGTTCCAATCCCTGAGATTCAGCTATCCCAATCCTGGTTCACCAATGGGCACCGAGCTAATCGCTATATTCACACACTCGTCCTTTCCACAAGGCGTTGCTTCTCGTCCCTCCAAAACCCTCACTGGATGTGACCCGGTCACAGCTAGGCCTGCCCGCCACACCTTCCAGGCCCTCAACGTCCAGCGTCGCCGCCGAATATTTTCCAAGTTTGGCACTTCTCTGCTCAATCAACTTGGTTCCTTTTTGCTTCCCAGAAGCGCGGGGTCTCCAATATATAAGGTGGGCTGCGATGGCTAGCTCTAATCCACTGAGAAAGGCCTGTAGAGCCTCCAATCCTTGAGAGCTGACCGAGGTGCGTCCTCTCGCCTCCACTGTCAGGTCAACTCTGACGTTGGCGCCGCCCGGGGCACTCGGTGACGTCACGGCGGGCTCTGATTGGTCGCCCGTGACCCAAGCCACCCAATCCGCACACGGCTAGCGTCCATTCCAAAACGTCATATCTGCAGTAGGGGATACTCTTTCATTTATATCAGGGCGCCAATTTCCCTTTACTTACAACTTATAATGTAAGTTTCTCCCTTAACTGGCGGCCGATCTGGTCGCCACACATACCAACAGACTTCCCTGTACCTCAGAGAAACAGTAGGGAGAGTCGATATGACTCTTAAAGCAGGCAAACGAAAGAGATAGGAGAGGGCACCGTAACATACCCCTCCCCTTAAAATAAGAGTCATATCGGTTAGTAAATCCGGGAGAGGGCATCTGCTACCACATTCTCCCTTCCTTTAATGTGCCTGATTTCTAGCCAGTACTCTTGTAACAGTAGGGCCCATCTTGTCAGCCTTTGGTTCGTGTTCTTCATCCTGTGCACGAACGTCAAGGGGTTATGATCGGTGAACACTTGCACCGGTCTAGTACCTCCACCCACATAGACGTCGAAATGCTTCAGTGCCAGGATCAGGGCTAAGGCTTCCTTTTCCACTGTACTATAAGCCCTCTGGTACTTTTCGAATTTCTTCGAGTAGAATGCTACTGGACGGTGAACTCCGTCCTTCTCTTGAGCTAACATGGCTCCAATCCCCACGTCACTAGCGTCGACGTACAAGATAAAGTCTGACTCGAAGTCGGGCGAAATCAGCACTGGCGCTTCGGTTAATAACTTCTTAGTCTTCTCGAAGGACTCCTGGCATGCTTCCCCCCACTTCCATCTAACGTTCTTAGATAGCAATTCAGTCAGAGGGTGTGCCACTGTCGAGAAGTTCTTGCAAAATCCTCTATAGTATCCGATCATCCCTAGATATCGTAACAATTCTTTTCTCGTCCTGGGATTCGGATATTCTTTGATTGCCTTCACTTTCTGGTCTACTGGAGTCACTTTCCCTTGACCCACGATGAAACCTAAGTATTCTAATCGGGCCTTTCCGAATTCGCTCTTGGCCAGATTAACTGTCAGGTTCGCTTCTTCCAACCGTTGGAATAACTCCGTCAGTCGATTCATGTGTTGTTTCCAGCTATCGGCGTACACCACAATATCGTCTATATACACGGCGCAACCGTCCATCCCTCTTAGCACTTCGTTCATCATCCTCTGGAAACAACTTCCGCTGTTCTTCATACCAAACGGAAGTACTTTATACTGGTACAATCCGTCTGGAGTAGCAAACGCTGAGATCTTTCTCGCACTTGGAGACAAAGGGATTTGATAGTACCCTTTCAGCAGATCGACCTTGGTGACAAACCTTGCGTTTCCCACTTGGTCGACGCAATCACTTATTCGGGGCATCGGGTGAGAATCCGACACGGTTATGGAATTCACTTTGCGATAGTCGGTGCAAAAACGATATGATCCATCACTCTTCTTGACCAGCACACAGGGCGAGCTCCACTCACCATTGCTGGGCTCAGCGAGATCATTCGCTAGCAAATATTCCACCTCCTGTCACATGATCTTCCTCTTTTCAGGACTCACCCGATAAGCGCTCTGCTTGATTGGCTTTCCTCCGCGCACGTCCACCTCGTGCACCACACTCTTGTGCCGTCGGGGCACATCCGTGAAGAGCGACTTGTTCCTTCGTATCAGGGTCACTAGATCTCTCCTTTTCCCTTTATCCAGATGACGCAGCCTCTCTTCTAGATGTACCAAACTCTCTGTATTTGACAGGCGCGTACCATCGGCATGGGCCCACTTTCTTTCCTCCGCTGGCAACACTTGGCTCATCTCCATACACAGAGCCAATTTCCCTTCCTGGGACGGCGTTGCTCCCTTCACTCTCGCACCCTCTTGCTCCTCTGGGAAGTATGGCTTCAAACGATTGATATGACATACCTGTGTCTTGTTAGGGCGATTCGGCTTACTGATCTCATAACTTACAGGACCCATACGCCGAACAACCGAGTATGGACCACCAAAGCGTGATTCCGTCACTCTACCTCTCCCAGGTAGCAACATCATCACTCTGGCTCCTGCCTCGAACTCCCTTGGGACAGCCTTCTTGTCGTACCAGATCGACATCTTCTCTTGAGCTGTCTTCAGGTGATCAGCAGCCAGCTCCTTCGCCGTTTTCAATCGTTCGTGGAATCTCCGCACATACTCTTCCACTGTCATTAATGTTTTCTCCGCCGTCAACTGCTCCTTCAGCATCAATAACGGGCTCCTTACTTCGTGCCC
Source organism: Procambarus virginalis (assembly GCA_020271785.1). NCBI lineage: Eukaryota > Metazoa > Arthropoda > Malacostraca > Decapoda > Cambaridae > Procambarus > Procambarus virginalis. The sequence goes on from WNGS01159938.1 coordinate 4,020, forward strand.
AAACACTAGCTGGAATGGAGAGAATCCCAGAGACTCAACTATAGCATCTCGGATCGCGAACAGGGCTGGACAGACAGCCTCATCCCATTCCGCTCCCTGTTCTGCACAATACACTCTTAAGATGGTCTTCAGAGTGGAATGGAACCTCTCAATCGCTCCCTGCGATTGAGGTCTATAAGGAGACGATCGTAGTTGGGCTATTCCCCAGCTTGCAATAGCCTGCCTAAACCACCTCGACTGGAAAACACTTCCACAGTCGGACTGGATCTCCTTGGGCACACCTACCCAAGCAAAGAACCGCTGAAGGTGTCCCATGACGCATCTCGATGTCACCTTCCGCACTGGGATCGCCTCTGGAAATCTCGTTGAAGCACACATGATGGTCAATAAGTAATTATTCCCTTTTCTGGTCTTAGGTAGTGGTCCCACGACGTCGATTATTAGGCGTTCAAACGCCTGGCCGAATGCAGGAACTGGAACCAAAGGTGCTTTCGGGATGGCAGGGACGTTCTTCCCCGCTCTCTGGCACGGGAAACACGTCTTGCAAATTCTTCTTACATCCGCGTCCATGCCCGGCCAATAAAAATGTTCCCGAAGCCTGCTTAAAGTCTTGGTCACTCCCAAGTGACCCGCGGGATCCACTGAGTGTGCAAGCTTCAGTACCGCGTCTCTGTACCGCGCCGGCACCACCACCTGACGCCTCACTCTCAGCATATCATCACCCGCTTCTTCCCTAACCAGTCTCCTCTCCTCATTAGCGCTCCCTTCTCCACGAAGAAGTGAGTCGGTGACTCGGGTCCGGCGAGACCCTCCTTTCGCCTCCCGTACTAACTCAGGAAACTCTTCCTTTGCAGCCTCACCTAGATGGGTGCGGTCAATACCTAGAGGACTGATGAGAGTAACTTGGCACTCTACCCGACCTTTCCTCACCTGTCTTTTGTCCTCTGTCCTCCTCTCGGAACAAAATGATCGAGCCCCAGTCACCCGGCATGTTCTCTTCGGCGTGACTGGATCCGCTCACATCATCTTTTCCCTCACGTCTCGTCCCGACACACACATGCACATGCACGCACACACGTACGCACGCACGCACACACACACGCGTGTGTGTGTGTGTATCACCTAGTTGTGCTCGCGGGTTGAGCTCTGGCTCCTTACGGCTCGCCTCTAAACTTTCAATCAATCAACTGTTACTAACTACTAACTATTCCCTCCCCTCCCCACACACACAGGAAGCAACCCATAACAGCTGTTTTATCTCCCAGGTACCTATTTACTGCTAGGTAACACAGCATCAGACGAAAGAAACTCTGCCAACAGTTCTGCCGGAGGTCGGGATCGAACCCAGACCCTGGGATTACGAATCCCAAACGCTGGCCATTCAGCCACGGCCCCGTTTGTGTATTGTCACGGTGGGTGGGCCGGGGCTCTGCTAGCACTCGGCTGCTAGGGGCTCAGGAGGCAGAATACTCAGCCCCTCCGACTCCCGAGATTCACCGGGGTCTCCTTGGTCCCATAGGAGAGGACCAGCAATGCCCACCTCCGCAGGTCTTTGCTTCCACCGCTGAAGGGGGTGCCACTGATTCACCTGGAAGCCCTTCAGTCAACCACGGGGAAACTGCTGTTAACAGTTTCGGCCTAGACCCATGGAGGAGTGAAGGAGATTCAGGTTTACTCCCTGAGTCTTGCCTGAGAGACAAAAGGTTGCAGGAACTCCTTCCCGCCTGTCTTCTCTATCTTCTCTATCTTCTTCTTAACAAGGTCGCCAGCTGGGTTATTATATCTGCCACCCCAGCAATGCAGCTTAGTGGGTTGTATATATATTGTTTGTTGCCAGAGTGTGCTACTCTCAAGATCTACTATTGAACTGTCAGCCCAGGGTACTCTCACATGAAGGTCCGTTTGGCTTTACCTCTCTCTAGCCACTATGTTACTAGTTGCCGCCATTCAGACACTGATACTGGTCGGATGGCTAAGGGTACACTTTTATATTAGTCTGTGCTGCTTTTTACCACTCTCCAGGCCATAAGAACTTCTATAGAGAACGTGGTGTTCCGTAGGTGGTACTATGATAACCTTCGTGTATGCTCTTATAGAAATATTATATGGAGGCACACTTAAACACAATATTAAAATATGTGAATTTACTGACACGAATTACATGATCACACATACAATCACAAGCAATACATGAATATGAAAATAAGGATAATAAATCTGGAGACCGTCAGCAACTCTTCTTCCACGACCTCCAACACTCCTTCAACTGGGCCGAAAGACAGGAGTCACACACACACTCATAGAAGGGCCTCTTCATCACGTCGGCACCTCTTCTTCACTGTCCTGCCGCCCACACACACTGTTCTCTCTGACAGTCCTGGACATAAGCTGCCCTGCAGCCTATTTACTACTAAAGTATAATGTCATATTGTCACATACATAAATGAATATTGTGACCTATCTAGCCTACTCACACAAAGGGTAATGGGAGGGAAAATTATCCACCTTTACATTCCTGGCTCACGACGCCTGTCCCTCGATGGTGTGAGGTTCCCACGCTTCCTGAGTCGATCCTTGACGATCCGGAACGTTCCTACAGGTCCTCAGGTTTCGTGAAGCCTTCGCGTCGTCGCCAATCCAATCCTGAGATTCAGGCTATCCCAATCCTGGTTCACCAATGGGCACTGAGTTAGTCGCTATATTCACACACTCGTCCCTTCCACAAGGCGTGCTCCTCGTTCTAGGAACGGTGTCGTCCCTCCAAAACCCTCAGTGGATGTGACCTGGTCACAGCTAGGCCTGCCCGCCACACCTTCCAGGCCCTCACCGTCCAGCGTCGCCGCCGAATATTTTCCAAGTTTGGCACTTCTCTGCTCAATCAACTTGGTTCCTTTTTGCTTCCCAGAAGCGCGGGAACTCCAATATATTAGGTGGACTGCGATGGCTAGCTCTAATCCCCTGAGAAAGGCCTGTAGAGCCACCAATCCTTGAGAGCTGACCGATGTGCGTCCTCTCGCCTCCACTGTCAGGTCAACTCTCACGTTGGTGCTGCCCGGGGCACTCGGGGACGTCACGGCGGGCTATGATTGGTCGCCCCTGACCCAAGCCACCCAATCCACACACGGCTAGCATCCCTTCCAAAACGTCATATCTGCAGTAGGGGATACTCTTTCATTTTATATCAAGGCGCCTCTTTCCCCTTACCAACAAACTTATAATGTAAGTTTCTCCCTTAAATGGCGGCCGATCTGGTTCGCCACATATACTAACAGACTTCCCTGTACTTCAGAGAAACAGTAGGGAGAGTTGATCTGACTCTTAAAGCCGGCAAACAAAAGAGATAGGAGAGGGCACGTAACATACCCCTCCCCTTAAAAAAGAGTCATATCGGTTAGTAAATCTTGGAGAGGGCATCTGCTACCACATTCTCCCTTCCTCTAAGTGCCTGATTTCTAGCCAGTGCTCTTGTAACAGTAGGGCCCATCTTGTCCACCTTTGTTTCGTGTTCTTCATCCTTTGCGCGAACGTCAAGGGGTTATGATCGGTTAACATTTGCACCGGTCTAGTACCTCCACCCACATAGACGTCGAAATGCTCCAGTGCCAGGATCAGGGCTAAGGCTTCCTTTCCACTGTACTACAAGCCCTTTGGTACTTTTCGAATTTCTCCGAGTAGAATGCTACTGCACGATGAACTCCGTCTTCTCTTGAGCTAACATAGCTCCAATCCCCACGTCACTAGCGTCGACGTACAAGATAAATTCTGACTCGAAGTCGGGCGAAATCAGCATTGGCGCTTCGGTTAATAACTGCTTGGTCTTCTCGAAGGACTCCTGGCACGCTTCCCCCCACTTTCCATCTAACTTTCTTAGAATGGTCGAACAAATGGCTGTTAGAGTTTAACCCAAGCCAATGTAATGCAATGAAGATAGGGGTAGGAAGCAGGAGACCAGATACAAGGTATCACTTGGGAGATGAAATACTTCAAGAGTCAGAGAGAGAGAGAAAGACCTGGGGGTTGATATCACGCCAGACCTGTCCTGAAGCTCATATCAAGAGGATAACATCAGCAGCATACACCAGTTGGCTAAAATAAGAACGGCCTTTAGAAACTTGTGTAAGGAATCTTTCAGAACATTATATACCACATAGTCAGACAATCCTGGAGTATGCGGCTCCATCATGGAGTCCATATCTAGTCAAGCATAAGACTAAACTGGAAAAGGTTCAAAGGTTTGCCACCAGACTAGTACCAGAGCTGAGAGGTATGAGCTACGTGGAGAGATACGGGGAATTGAACCTCACTTCGTTGGAAGACAGAAGAGTTAGGGGGACATGACCACCACATTCAAGATTCTCAAGGGAATCGACAGGGTTGATAAAGACAGTCTATTTAACACAAGGGGCACACGCACTAGGACACAGGTGGAAACTGAGTGCCCAAATGAGCCACAGAGATATTAGAAAGAACTTTTTTAGTGTCAGAGTGGTTGACAATGGAATGCATTAGGAAGTGATGTGGTGGAGGCTGACTCCATACACAGTTTCAAGTGTAGATATGATAGAGCCCAATAGGCTCAGGAACCTGAACACCTGTTGATTGACGGTTGAGAGGCGGGACCAAAGAGCCAGAGCTCAACCCCCGCAAGCACAATAGGTGATTACAATTAGGTGAGTACAGTACTCGCATCAGAGCGGACAGCATTCTAGGGTCCTAGTACAAAGGCCTGGGTTCGATTCCCGATGTATGTAAGAACCAATGCGTAGATTCCTTTGATCTGAATCCTCTGTTCACCCAGTAGTAAATAGGTACCTGGGAGTTAGCTAGCTACTACGGCCAGCACCTGGAGATGTGTGTGTGTTGGTGAAGGAATGAGTCGTTAATATGATACATGGATAAATTGGTTGGGGTTCAGTATAATATTAGACAACCGACGGTTAGCAGGGCAGGACCCACGAGTTACCAGCCCGATCCTTCTGGTCAATAGTAAATACAATGTGTAAATACACACAAGACACCCAGGGTAGCAAAAGACAGTTTATTTTAACACGGGTGGTACCGATCAATGGGACACAGGTGGAAGTTGAGTACTCAAATTAGCCACAAATACATTTTAGAAAAAACTTTTCAGTGTCAGAGTAATTAATATATGGAATGCATTAGGATTGATGTGGTGGAGGCAGACCCATACACAGTTTCCAGTGTAGATATGATAGAGCCCAATAGGCTCAGGAACCTGTGCACCCACTAGATTGACGGTAGACTTGCGGATCAAAGAGCCGTAGCTCCATCCCAGAAAGCAAGATTGGGTGAGTACACACAGTCCTGGAGCACTAACCAGCCTTCCCTGCAAGTCACTGAAGAATCTAATCCATCAGTCACATGGAACTGAGCAAATTCATTTACCTTGCACACCAACACAGATTCAACGAGATTCAACAAAGTTAACTCCAGCTTCGCAAACTATTCAAAATTTCACAACAATGATCGATATCAAGCACACAAGAGGTGATTGAACACACTGCATTCTCCTTTGATGGTTGACATGCATACTCAACTGATCAACAAAAGTTATACACGCATTCCACTGAAGCTAGCAAGATTATTTAGATGAAACCGCACCTCCAGCAACAGAGACAAAAGGTGAGAGTATGTGGAAGGAGCACAGCACCACAGCGTTCGTCACAGCACAGCATCAGGAAAGTTATCAGTTGGTTAGAGAATCAATTATATATGTTTTCGTGGTCATATTAAGAGACATATCGGTTACACTCTGACGAAAAGCATCAAATCAGTATGAGCCCCGTGGGTACTCCCAGGCACACGTCTTAAACCATTGCACCACGATATGCCTGAGTAAAGTAACTTGAGACTCCACTGAGTCCACAAGGCGCCTCGAGGCATAAAACTGACACTAAAATCAAGGTTATTAGCCTTATCCGCGTGCACTCTGGTGTGATACAAGAGCTCATTCACACTGTATAAATCCACAAGGGCAATGATGAGGGGTTCGAAACTACGCACTGGATGTTACTAGACTCGCCTTAGTCGACTCTACAACACATGGTCCAGGAACATGTTGTGGTACAGTTGACCAAGTGCGTCTGGGTACATCTCGTGCATAGGTTCGAATCCTCATCATTGCCCTTGCGGACCTGTTCATTTGATACATCACGCTATTGTGATTTTCATGTGTCTTCACTCTGTGTTAACTTCAAATGCCAAAGAGTCACATTAATGTGAAGTATCAGTGAGAAAAATTTTGGAGACATAAGAATTCGAAAGGCATTCTGGGTACTTCCTGGTTGTACTATTTATGCAATCGTTCTTTGATTGCAGAACGATTGCTATATAGTGAACTGAGCAGGCAGTCACACATAACATACAACAAGTGTCTCTGACTGTACCCAAGTCATACACAGCATACAACACGTTGCCTCTGACTGTACCCAAGTCACACACCCATACAACAGTGTCCCTGATTGTACCCAAGTCACACACAGCATACAACAAGTGTCTCTGACTGTACCCAGTCAAACACATCATACAACAAGTGTCCCTGACTGTACCCAAGTCACACACAGTATACA
>WNGS01159941.1:27099-46717 GCA_020271785.1 Procambarus virginalis
CCTATTCTTTTAAATTTTAAATTTAATTGTAATGATTTAAATCATTTATTGAAATTAAATATTGATCTCATTTTATTCTCTAAGTTCATACTAATTAAAGGTTAAAACTAAGCTAAATAAAATTTATTATCTTTAAGATTATTTTCTTTAAAACTATCATTTGTCAATTTTTTTATATATTCATTTTGTCAGTCTCTACTTTCTTTTTTGTTCTCTCCACCAAACTTGCGTATCCTCCATGGCTATCTAGTGACCTTTATTCTACTTCTATTTGTTTCATTTCTCTTGTTTACTTGCATTTATTGTTGTGTTTTACTATAATTACTTGCATTCATTACTTGCATTTATATACTATTATATATATATATTATATGCACTACTATAACTTACTTGCATTTATTGTTGTGTTCTGCTATAATTATTCCCTAATTTTAGTAGACTTAGCACTTTGTAAGCTTTATTGTACTGTTATATTATTGTATTGTTGTGTTTTGCTATAATTACTTTCTATTTACAGCAGATTTAGTATTTAACTGTTCCTGTAATTGCTTCTTATATTATCGTGACATTATTTTATCTATATGCTTACTGATATTGATCCTGATCGAAATCTTCTGTCCCATATCCACACAAATCAGCACATTGATCATCATTATTGCAGGTATTACACAGCAAATCTTGCAAAAAACAAACTCCTAAATAGCACCTGCTTATCAGTTTACAACCAAAATGTCAGGTCACTTGGTAAACATTTTGATGATACAAATGCTCTACTTACAGCACTAGGTACTAAATTATCATTCATCATTTTAACGGAAACTTGGCTAAGTAATGACTATACCCAACTCTACAATTTAGCTGGTTATAAAGCCATTCATAACTGCAGCCCTAACAAAAAAGGAGGTGGCACAGCAATATATTACAAAGATACCTTCATTTGCAATAGTGTTATTAGTGATAGAGACGACTATTGTGAATATACTTTTGCCAAGTTCTCCAGTAAATCCCTTAAATCCTCCCTGACTATCGGTGCCATCTATAGATTTCCTAATACCAACATAGCTTCATTTTCAGACAACGTAAGGAATCTTATCATAAATGACAATCTCAACAAAAATCACATCATTCTGGGAGGTGATTTCAATATTGACCTGGGTCTTCAAAACAACCCTCAAGTTGACTATTTCCGTAACAGCATGCACTCCTGTATGCTAATCCCCACAATCACCAAGCACAACCGAGTCACTCAAACATCTGCCACCACCCACCATCATTTGTTTGATTACAAATACCTGTTACTCAGATCACAACTTAATTGAAGTTATGACAACCATGGGGAATAGACCTTCAAAACCAGTCCAGATTCCCGGTGGAGGAGATTTCAGCAAATTCAACTTCAACAATAAACAGATAAACTGGGAGCAAATAAACCAGGACTTCACAGAAATAAACTGGGAAGAACAGCTAGGAAATGCGAACCTGAACCAGTGCCTGGAAAAAATAAGCTCAGTAGCACTAGAAATATGTACAAACCGCATCCCCCTAAGAAAAAAGAGGAAGAGATGCAGATTGGAACGAGAACGTCGTTCCCTATATAGGCGAAGAAAACGAATCGCGGTACAACTTGAGAGTCGCACCCTATCTCAGGAACGGCGAAGAAGGTTAGGTAGCGAAATAGGAAAAATTGAACTCAAGCTACAAGAATCATACAAAACGCAGGAGAGGGAAAGAGAGCAAAAGGCCATCAGTGAAATAGAGAGAAACCCGAAATATATTTTCTCCTATGCAAAATCAAGATCAAAAACCACATCTAGTATCGGGCCCCTGCGAAAGGAAGATGGAACTTTCACCGATGACAACAAAGAAATGAGCGAGCTACTGAGGAAGCAATACGACTCTGTCTTCAGCGAGCCATTAAACGCACTAAAGATCGATAACCCAAATGAATTTTTCATGGATATGATACCAACATCAAATCATATATCAGACGTCACCCTATCCCCACTGGATTTTGAAGAAGCCATAAACAGTATGCCTATGCACTCCGCACCAGGCCCGGATTCTTGGAACTCCATATTCATCAAGAACTGTAAAAAACCACTAACGCAGGCCCTTCACATTCTGTGGAGACAAAGCCTAGATACTGGCGTTATTCCTGATATACTAAAAACAGCAGAGATAGCACCACTTCATAAAGGAGGAAATAAGGCAGAGGCAAAAAATTACAGACCGATAGCACTAACATCGCACATCATAAAAATTTTTGAGAGAGTGCTAAGAAGTAAGATCACAAAATACATGGAATCACAGCATCTCCATAACCCCGGACAACATGGTTTCAGAACAGGGCGCTCTTGCCTGTCGCAGTTGCTGGACCACTATGATATGGCATTAGATGCTATGGAAGACAAGCAAAACGCTTATGTAATTTACACAGATTTTGCAAAAGCTTTTGATAAATGTGACCATGGTGTTATTGCCCATAAAATGCGCTCAAAAGGAATTACCGGAAAAGTAGGCAGATGGATCTACAATTTCCTGACCAACAGAACCCAATGTGTAATAGTCAACAAAATAAAATCCAACCCATCAACCGTTAAGAGCTCAGTCCCCCAGGGTACTGTGCTTGCTCCAGTACTTTTTCTCATCCTCATATCGGACATAGACAAGAGCACAACCTATAGCACTGTATCATCCTTTGCAGATGACACTAGGATCTTCATGAGAGTAGGCAACATAGAGGACACGGCGAACCTCCAGTCAGATGTAGATCAGGTCTTTCTATGGGCTACAGAAAATAATATGGTGTTTAACGAAGACAAGTTCCAGCTCATGCGCTATGGAAAAAATGAAAATATAAAAACGGAAACCACGTACAAAACTCTTTCAAATCATAACATAGAACGAAAAGGCAATGTAAAGGTTCTGGGTGTACTCATGTCGGAAGACCTTACCTTTAAAGAACACAATAAAGTAGCCGTCACAACTGCAAGAAAAATGACAGGTTGGATAACAAGAACTTTTCACACTAGAGATGCTATACCGATGATGACACTTTTCAAAACGCTTGTGCTCTCTAGAGTGGAGTACTGCTGCACAATGACAGCCCCTTTCACTGCTGGTGAAATTGCTGACCTGGAGAGCGTGCAGAGGTCCTTTACTGCTAGAATCCACTCGGTAAAACATCTAAACTATTGGGACCGACTTAAGAGCCTAAATCTGTATTCCTTTGAGCGCAGGCGGGAGAGATACATAATAATTTACACGTGGAAAATATTAGAGGGGCTGGTCCCAAACCTGCACACAGAAATAACATCACATGAGACCAGAAGACATGGCAGGATGTGCAGAATACCCCCGTTGAAAAGCAGAGGTGCAACTGGTACTCTGAGAGAGAACTCTATCAACATCAGAGGCCCGAGACTGTTCAACACGCTTCCACTACACATAAGGGACATAACTGGCAAACCCCTCACAGTGTTCAAGAGAGAACTGGATAAGAACCTCCAAAGGATACGGCTGTGACTCATACGTCAGGCTGCGAGCAGCCGCGTCCAACAGCCTGGTTGATCAGTCCAGCAACCAGGAGGCCTGGTCGATGACCGGGCCGCGGGGACGATAAGCCCCGGAAGCACCTCAAGGTATCCTCAAGGTACCCTGGATCACCTATGGACTAATATAACAGCTCCCCTTACATCTGGGGTAATTTATGACAGAACAACTGACCACTATCCTACCTTCCTCATAGCAAACATGGACACAACGCCACCAGAAACCAAGAAACTCTCATTCAGGCTACACAGTGAATCAGCTTTAGGCAATCTCTCTAATGCACTTCACAATGTTAACTGGGAATCGGAATTTAATAATATACAGGATATAAACTCATTAACTAACCTCTTTCTCTCCAAAACTCTAAGCCTCTACAACACTCACTGTCCCCTCCTTACCAAACAAGTAACTGATAAAAGAAAAAATAACCCGTGGCTCACAAGTGGCATAATTAAATCAATCAACAAAAAACATGAATATGAAAAGAATTTTAGGAGTGGCCTAGTTACAAAAGAAGTAGTTAAAAGGTACTCATCTGTGCTTACCGGACTCCCCACTCAAAGTACAAGCCATCGCCCATTGTCAGAACAACTGCACTTCCAGCTGCATCCGTGGTGCGGTGTAGGGAACCATCAGTGTATATGATGTCCGTATAAACAATTGGGCCTCTACCCTTCAGACCGAACTATTTGCCTTGATCCTTGCACTGAAATGTGTACAAGTCTCCAAACTTGATACATTAATTGTAAGTGACTCCTTATCCTTAAATGCTCTCAACTCTTTAAGACATAACTGTAACATGCTCGTGTCCGAAGCTAGACACAAATACAACAAAATTATTAAGGATGGTAACAGAGTCCATCTCATGTGGTCTCCATCTCATGTTGGCCTCCGAATGCATGATAGAGCTGATAAGTTAGCCAAAGAATCTGCCTTTAAAGGAGCCATTGAGTGTAACCTTGGATTGTCAATGAGCAATCTGAGAGCAGCAGTGCACCGAGAACTTCAACAAGATCTTGTAGATCTGAGGCAAAGTGAAATTGACACCAGTAATTCCATCTATCATCATACTATCATGCAAGAGGAGCCACACATCTATGGATCATCCAATAAAATCAGCAGACTTCTAGATGTTACTACTACTCGGCTTAGACTCGGTTACAAGTATCTCTGGGAATTCTCATTATCTGCCGATGTAGACCTGACCAAATGTAAACTGTGTCAACAAAATTATTCGCACACCCTCCGTCACTATGTGATGGAGTGCGAAAAGATACGTGAATTTAGAGACAATTCTATAACCAATGTTCCAGCGATGTGTAAATATTTCATTCAAAATGATCTGCTACCAGAAATTTTAGCCAAATATCCCCAGTTTGCTAACTGTAGGTAGTAACTGAGTGATTGTAACCTATCCACCGCTGCCCACTGGATGGGGGGCGGTGTGCAGGACAAACATATAAATTTTGACACTAGCTCTTCACATGTCAGTTGCTTAATTTAGAACTTGTACTTGAGGTCGATCTCGAACCCATTGTTGATGTGACGACTTATATTGAATTTTGTAACCAGCTCATCAAGATTGTAACTTGCTTAGCTAAATGAATTGTGGGGTTCAGTCCCTGAGCCCATTATGTGCCTCTGTAACCCTTTCCACTACCGCCCACAAGATGGGTATGGGGTGCATAATAAATGAACTAAACTAAAAAAACTGTGCTTACCAGTATCATAAGAAAAGCTAAACTTTCATATTATGAGACTAGATTCAAAGAAGCAAAAGGCAACATGAAAAGCACATGGAATACCATCTCTAATATCCTAGAAACTAAACAACACTCCCATAACCAGATAACACTCTCTAAGGATGGCCTTACACCGTCATCTGATTTAGAAATGGCGAATGAATTTAATAGCTTCTTTTCATCGATTGGTGCTAACCTTGCAAGTAAAATCCCACAGACTCATACACATATCAACACATATCTCTCAGGCAGCTATCCAAATTCTCTTCTCCTTTCACCAGTCAGCCCGACAGATGTTGTGTCCATCATACACTCACTAAAAACCAAAGCTGGGAACGTCAGTGAAATCCCATCCATTGTATACAAGAGCGCCTCCCATGCTCTTGCGCCACCTATAGCTCTGCTGTTCAACAAATCCCTTGAGTGTCATACCTTCCCTGATATCCTTAAAAAAGCAAGAGTAACGCCAGTTCATAAAGGAGGTAATCCGGCAGACATAAACAACTCGAACCTACGAAGTTCTATGACCAATATCGAACCTACCCATTCTATCAAAAATATTTGAAAAAATTATCTACAAACAGCTCTACTCCTATCTCGTAAAATTCGACATTCTTAGCCCCTGTCAGTTTGGCTTCCGCTCCCAAAAGAGCACCAACGATGCAATTATTAGTCTCCTTGATATAATTTACTCAGCCCTTGACAAAAATGAGTTTCCGATTGGATTCTTCATTGACCAGAGAAAGGCCTTTGATACTGTTAATCACAATTACCTCTTATGTAAACTCCTTCATTATGGAATCCGAGGCCAGCACTGGACTATATCCAATCCTATCTCAGTGATAGACACCAATGTGTAGCAATCAATAATATAACCTCTCCCACTCTATCAATAACCGTTGGAGTGCCACAGGGCAGTATCTTGGGACCTCTTCTATTTCTTATATACATCAATGATCTGCCTAATGTCTCTAACATTCTGAAACCTATTTTGTTTGCTAATGATACTACCCTCATCTACTCTAACCCCAACCCACATACACTAAATAATGTTGTTAATAATGAACTAAAAAAAGTCCACTTATGGATGTCAACCAACAAACTAACACTTAACATAGAAAAGACCTACCACATCTTATTAAATCTACAAATGCAATTCAGCTTCAGATAGACAACGTAAACATTAGCAATAAAAATGATGGAAAATTTCTTGGCCTATTCCTAGACAAGAGACTCAACTTCAGTACCCACATGCAACACATAACTAGGAAAGTGTCTAAAACAGTTGGTATACTCTCCAAAATCAGATATTATGTACCTAACTCTGCTCTCATCTCTCTATATTATGCACTAATCTATCCCTATCTCAACTATGGTATCTGTGCATGGGGTTCAACCACTGCAAACCAACTCAAGTCCATCATCACCCAGCAAAAATCTGCTATCAGAATAATATCAAATTCTGCTTTCAGACAACACTCAGCCCCCTTGTTTAACTCCCTAAACATGCTAAACATAATCTCACTCCATAAATTCTCTTGTGTCAACTACATTTACAAACCCTGTTCTTAAATGCAAATCCTGCTCTGAAACTCTTCCTGGACAGATGTAATAGGACCCATTATCACCACACCAGAAATGGTCACTGCTTAATTTAAATTAAGCGGGGGAATTCTGGGAGGGGGGCATAAACAGTTAAGCAGCGCTCAGTGAGAGCTGCGCGCGCCGTGGGGGGGGGGGGCGTACATTTAAGCAAACGCACGGGGAGTTTCCCTCTCACTTCTACACAGCTACGGTACGCTCCACACGAAACAATATGGACCCAGAGCACAATATGGACCCATCACCAGCAGCTGCGGCCCCCGCTCTATTGGACCTGCCCTTTGGGGGCCCCTCGACATCCCAGAGCGTCCCGCCTGGGGCGTCGGGCCGGCAACAGGACTTAAGGTATGGCCTCGCCTGTGGTTGGTTCGCACGAGGAGCGTGGTCCCCTCCTAGGCTAGGACTGCCTGTTAGCCGTGTGCCCAGCGGCATGCCCCCCGGGCTAGTCCCGTGCCTCACTGTTTTCCTGGGCCCCTGTGCTCCCCTTGTGGTCCTTGGCCCCCCCCCCGGGCCACCCCTCCCCGGCCTCGTGCCCCAGCCGTGTTCCAGCTCCTACGGGCCTCTGTTTGGGAGCCCAGTGCTGACACCCCAGCTGGCTGCGCCCTGCCAGGGCTGGAGGGTACGGGGGGGGGGGGCCCTCGTGGCCCCTTCAGCTACACGCGGGATCCTGGTCTGGAGGCCTCCTCCCTGCTCGGGAACCAGCTGGTGGCCCAACGGACGCTGGGGGGCGCCCCGGCCCAGCCGTCGGTGTCCACGTCTGCATGTCCCAGCGCCGTCGTCCCTACAGGCGGCGGGCCAGCTGCTGCAGTTCCAGCTTTGGGGGCAAGCTGACGATCCAGCAGCAGACGCCTAGGATGGCCGCATACAGCAGGGGACGCTGGGAGGCTCTCCTGCTGGGCACTGCGGCATAGGAGTGGAAGCTTGGCGCTCCTCCCTCCACCTACACCGGCGGGCCAGCTGCTGCTGTTCCAGCTTTGGGGCAAGCTGACGATCCAGCAGCAGACGCCTAGGACGGCCGCATACAGCAGGGGACGCTGGGAGGCTCCCCTGCTGGGCTCTGCGGCGTAGGAGTGGAAGCTTGGTGCTCCTCCCTCCGCCTACACACTTGGTGCTCCTCCCTCCGTCTTCACCCCGTCCCTAGGGGTGCAGTTGGCCTCCGCTCTGCGCCGGAGGAGAGGACGTTCGTTGGTGCATTCCCTACGTCCGCTCCTGAAGGAAGTATCCTGTATTTCGTTGCCTGGGGTCCGCTCTCTCTCCCTCTTCTGGTGTTGGTGCCTTTACCTTTCCTCTTATTTTACTTTTTCTTTCCCCTGCGGCGTTTTCTTGCCCCTTTTTTATTTATTCCTTTGTTTCGTTCAGTCTTACTTTAGGCAGTCTTGGTCCATTTCTTTACTACTATTTCTTTATTTAGCTGCTCCACTTCTCTTCGATTCTTTATTTCCGTTTGTTCGTTAATTCATGTTAATTTCTTATGTCGTTATTCTGTTACTGTTGCTCATTTAGTCGTTTCTTTATTTAGCCTTCAGTTTATTCCTTATTTCTTTTCATCCTTATTCTGGGATCTGCTACTTTATTCATTTATTTCCTCCGTTATTCTTGTTATTTACTTTCTCAATTTTTCTTTTGTCCCTCCTGGTTCTCCTGCTCTTCTTCATTTCGTTTATGTACTATCTTTCCGTTCTATTCGTTATTCTCCCGTCTTAATTCCCTGCTTTAGGCGTTTTTTTTTTATTTATTTTTTTTTTTTCAGTTCTTTTGTCTTCTGTTTGTCCTGTTCACATTTGTCCGCTTATTAATCGTTAGGCAGTCTTGGTTCTTTTCTTTTCTACTATTTATTTATTTAGCTGCTCCACTTCTTCGTTTCTTCATTTCCGTTTGTTCGTTATTTTACGTTTTCTTTGCCGTTTTCCTGGTCGTACTGCTGCTCATTTAGTCGTTTCTTTATTTTATCCTTCAGTTTCCTTAATTTCTTTTCGTCCTTCTTCTGGGATCTGCTACTTTATTCATTTATCTTCCCCGTTATTCTTGTATTTTCTGCTAAGTTTCCTTTCGTCCTCCCTGGTTCTCCCGCTCTTCATTTCGTTGTTATATTTCCGTTTTACTCATTATTTTTCTCGTCTTATTCCCCTGCTTTAGGCGTTCTTTATTTTATCTATTCCCTTTCTCAGTTGTTTTGTCTTTTCCTGTTTGTCCTGTGCACTTTTATGCACTTTTTTTATTGCCCTTTTTCTGCCCTCATTTCTTGTACTGCTACTCCTTTCATTTATTTACTTCCCTCCCCACTTTATTCTTCATTATTATTATTTATTTTATGTTTATTTTACTTTGTCTTTTCTGGGTTACTGCCTTCTTTTATTTGTTCCCCGTTTCCTATACTTATATTAATTTTAGTTTACTTATGTCCTTATTCAGTTACTGTTCCACATTCTTTCGTTTGTTTATTTTCCGTTTATTCGTCATTTGTTTATTTTATTTCAGTTCTCTCATTTGTCATGGTTTGGCCTGCTCTCAATTTTCGCTTATTGCTACGTTTCGTATTTTTTTTTAATTGTTTTATTTATTGTGACTTCTCTGTTGTACTGCTCCTTTTATTTATTTATTTATTTCTCCCCGCTTTATGCATTTTATCTTACTTATGCCCTCTTTCGGTTCCTGCCCCCATTTATTCGTTTCTCCTGTTTCGTCATTGTTTATTTCAGTTTACTTATGCCCTATGCCCTTATTCTGTTTGTTACACACTGTTCCGTTTGTTTTTTATATGTTTATTCGTTTTCTTTACTTCATTTCAGTCTCCCTGCTTATGACTTATTAATTTTAATTTTATTTACTTATATTATTTTATCTCAATTTCTTTTTTTTTTTACTTGCCTACTTATTCCGTGTTACGGCCTCCCCCCCCCCCCTTTTTTCGCTGTCTCTGCCTTTCATTTTCTTTTCTTATTGGGTTTTTATGTCCTGGCTTTTAATATTAGTTTATTTACTTTATTTATAATTTTAGTTCTTTCTTTAATTAATGTTTAATTTGTTTTAAAGTTTATTAATTAATTAACGTTTATCTATAAATTTATTTTAGTTTCCAGAGTTTATTTACTATTTATTTTATTATGCATTATTTATTTTATTTTACTTATTTCTCGTTCCGTGTTATTGCCTACACTTTTCGCTTTCTCCGCCTATTCATTATTTTGTCAAGTTTACTTATGTCCTTATTCCGTTTTACTGTTACTCCTCATTATTTACTTTATTTATTTTCCTTATGCCTTTATTTCTGCTCGTCCGCTACCCACTTATGCGTTTATTTATTCCTTCCGTTTTGTACGTTTTTATTCTACTTACTCCTTATGCCCTTATCCTTATTTTATTATTAGTTTTCTTACGTACAGGTTTTTAATTTTAGTTATACTATGTTTAATTTTCGCTCTTTAATTAGATTTGTTTAATTTTGTTTTGTCTATTTTAAAGTTTATGCTAGTTAAGGTTTAGTTAAATTTATTTAGTTTCCCGAGTTTAATTTCTTTATTTTATGTATCACATTATTTTTATTTTACTTATTTCCAGTTCTGTGTTAATGCCTCATTTTTCGGTTTCCCCGTCTATTCATTAATTTTGTTAAGTTTACTTTAGTCCTTATTCCGTTTTGCTGTTACCTCGCTATTTATTTACTTTATTTTCTTTTGCCTTTCTTTCGGCTCGTCCGCTCCCCACTTATGCGTTTATTTATTTATCATTCCGTTTTTACGTTCTTATTCTCTTACTTCTTATGCCCTTATCCATTTTTTATTAGTTTTCTGTGTCCTGGCTTTTAATTTTAGTTTAGTTACTATATTTATTTTAGTTCTTTATTAATTATTGTCCAATTTTATGTTTATTTTGAAGTTTATTAACTAATTAGGTTTATTTATAAATTTATTTTAGTTTCCCGAGTTTATTTACTGTATTTTATTTACACATTATTTATTTTATTTTACTTATTTCTGGTTCCGTGTTATTGCCTACATTTTTCGCTTTCTCCGTCTATTCTTACTTTTGTTAAGTTTACTTTGTCCTTATTCCATTTTACTGTTAAACTTCGTTATTCATTTACTTTATTTAATTTACTTTTGCCTTTATTTCTGCTCGTCCGCTACCCTCTTCTGCGTTTATTTATTTTATCATTCCGTTTTATACATTTTATTCTACTTACTTCTTATGCCCTTATCCTTTTTTATTATTAGTTTTCTTATGTCCGGGCTTTTAATTTTAGTTTATTTACTACATTTATTTTAGTTCTTTGCTTAATTAATGTCTATTTTGTTGTTTATTTTGAAGTTTATTAACTAATTAAGGTTTATTTATAATTTATTTAGTTTCCCGAGTTTATTTACTTTATTTTATTTACTCTTTATTTATTTTTACTTCTGGTTCTGTGCTATTGCCTACATTTTTCGCTTTTCCCGTCTACTATTAATTTTGTTAAGTTTCTTATGTCCTTACCCCGTTTTACTGTTACACTTTGTTACTTATTTTCTTTATTTAATTTACTTTGCCTTTACTTCTGCTCGCTACACACTTATGCGTTTATTTATCATTCCGTTTATACGTTATTTATCCTACTCACTTCTTATGCCTTATCCTTTTTTAATTTTAGTTTCTTATGTCCTGGCTTTTATTTTAGTTTTTCTTCTTTATTTTAGTTCTCTATTAATTATTGTCTAATTTTGTTTTGTTTATTTTAAAAGTTTATTAACTAAGGTTTATTTATAAATTTATTTTAGTTTCCCGAGTTTATTTACTTTATTATTTACCTTTATTTATTTTACTTATCTCTGGTTCTGTGTTATTGTCTACTTTTTGCTCTGTCTATTCATAATTTTGTTATGTTTACTTATGTCCTTTTTCCGTTTTACTGTTACACTTCGTTACACTTTTTTTTTTCCGCCATGCTTTGCTTACACAGCTATATTTGTTACCTTGTTTGCATGCCTAGCCTTGTTTCCTTTCCTGTCCTGCTCTGGCCGCCCACTTAATTTTCCCCTATCCGCAGTACGGATATGCCAGCCCACCCACCCCACGGTGAAGAAGAGGACAAGGGCGGCATCAACAAGAGGGCAGCGACGAAGGGGTGCTAGGACGCAACCGCCCAGGGCAAGGGTGAAACCTGCCCGCTTCGTCTCCTCCTCGGAGGCTCTGACTCGGACGGCGACCACATCCACGATGCACGCCCAAACGGAACGCGGGGGACGCGGCCGACCACCCCTCACAACTTTCGGCCGCCGACTGGGCAACGCTGCGGTCGCTCATTGCTCAGGCTCGGAGCCCCCCCCCCTCCGAATCGAGACGACAGAAGACTTCGAACCCCGGCGGAGCGGACAACACGGACGCCCTCACGAACCAGCCTACACGCACAGCCTCCCCCCTTGCGCACCGCCCACGGTCAAGGGCGAGGAGCCACACGACAACGCGGCGACACAGCTCTTCCGGCACGCCCCCCAACGGTGAGTACCGCCGAGAGAGCTCGTTCCCCACTACCCCTAGTCCTTGGGTAGGGCAGCCCTGGGGGACGCGTGGCAACTCCATCACCATGATAGGCGAGCACGTCCCACTGGCCCTAAGAGAGAAAGTCTGGGCAAACAAGTACATCGACTTGCGCGAGCTGCTGGCTTACGAATGTGATGCCAGGCCCTCGGAGTCACGCCATGCCACTCCCTCTAAGGCCCAGTTATCCACTAAGAACTTGCCGCCTCTGACGCCGGAGCAGTGGGGGCACGGCTTCGACATCTTCGCTTCAATCTACCTGGAGCGACATCCCGCCGAGGGTCGGGCGTTTTTCACTTATGGCCGCTACGTGAAGTCCATGAAGCGCAACCTCCGCGGCGACTGGATGTGGTACGACGAGGCATTCAGGTGGGACAAGGAGAGGTCGGGCTGCCCTTGGACCGCTCTAAGACTCGACCTGGAGATTCGGTCCGTACAACGTGCAGCGCAGGAGCAGATTCAGGTGGCGCCTCGCGCCGCCGCCTCCCCAGCCGAACGTTCACTCTACTGCACGGGCCTACGGGTTACCACCGGGATACTGCTACGCTTTCCACGCAACCGGGGCAGGCTGCTCCGTCCCCTCCTGCACCTTCAAGCACTACTGCCCGCGCTGCCACAAGCGACATCCTGCCTACTGCCCGTGCCTCTAGGCCAAGCCTCGAGTCGCCGCCGCCAAGGAGAATCGTTCCCGTCGCCCCACTCAGGACAAGAGCAGGAAGAAAGACACACGTCACAACACCAGTGGATGCAGACGCACTTGATGCTTTCCTAGTGCCTATGCTCGACAAGGAACTGAGCCTGGGGCACATAGCGGGCCCCTTCAAGGTCCCCCTATTTGAGAACTTCAAGTGTTCTCCTATAGCCCTGAGAGAGATGTCTACGCCGGGAAAATACAGGCTCCTCCACATCCTCAGCTACCCCTATGCCTCCGAGAGCGTCAATGCCAACATCCCGCGGGAGACGACAACTGTGACCTACCAGTCAATCAACGACGCGGTGGCCTTGGTGGTCAGACGCTTGCCGGGGGCGCACTTGGGAAATGTGATATAGCAGAGGCTTTCCGGATCGTCCCGGTCAACCCCAGTGACTACCACCTACTCGGCTTCGCCTACGGAGGGCGGTACCACTACGAAAAAAATGCTCAGCATGCGGGCGGCACCTTCCTGCAGGATCTACGAGACGTTCTCCAACGCCCTGCAATGGATCCTCGTGGAGAAGTTCGGCGTGCGGGATGTCGTGAAGGTGTTGGACGATTTCCTCTGCGTGAGTTCTACCTACAACGAGTGCTTGCGGAGCTGCGGGTGTTCATTGCCCTCTGTGAGCGCCTAGGCGTTCCCCTGGCCCCCTCAAGACTGCGGGCCCCCGCCCCTGCCTCACCTTCCTTGGACTTGAAATCGACGCCCGACGTATGGAGACAAGGCTGCCGGACGACAAGAGGACGAAGTACATGACGGCAGTGGCGGTCATGTAGACGATCTACGGGCCGAGAGCCTTCCCCTGCGGGACCTGCAGGGGATTATCGGCAAACTGCAATTCCCCACGTCAGTCATACCTGGGGACCTACTACCGAGCGCTCTTCTCCCTCGCCTTCTAAGCCTGCCCCCGGCTAGGGGAGGTGACCTATACGGGGAAGGGCAACACACACTATGCTTGGACCAGTTAACTTTATCGCGGACGGGGATCGACATCGCGTTTGCCTCCTACAAGCACAGTGCAGGGCGTACCCCCACTTTAACCCTGAGTGCAGACCCCTACAGCAAGTACTGCCCGGTCCGTGCCATGGCGAACTACTTAAGACGATGGGGCTCGGAACCAGGACCTATCTTCCTGGGCGAATCGGGCTCCCCGGTCACCAGACAAGATTTCACTGGGTGCTCTGTGCCGCCGTTCGAGCACTAGGCCTGCCTCCAAACAATTATGCTCTGTACGCCTCCAGAATCGGCAGGGCCATGCAGATGTTCAAGGATGGCCTGGCGCCGGCAGCAATCAGAGCAGTCGGCAGGTGGAAAAGTGATGCGTTCCACACCTACGTCAGGCAAGACGTCATTCCATCACCTAGATAAGTTTCTTCTGTGGCCAGCGGGCACCTCGCCCTTCGGGGGGTGGGGGACCGGCTTCGCTGGCCTGCGGAGTGGAGGTGCTGCGCCGGATCCCCAAGTCTAGGGCTGCCCGCAGCTACTTACCATATGTCAAGTGCTCACTTGTAGTGCAAGTTTGGGGTTGCAGACTTTACATGCACTAGGCACTAGCATATCATTACCCCTGGAAATTATTAACTATTCTATGCCCTCTGTGTATACAGAATATATTTTATACATACTGTTCTGGCTGTGCCACTCAATTATCTCTGGCATTGTTTTAATTATAGCATTAAGCTGATTGCGAGTACTGCAACATTGCTTCGGCTGCTGGCACTAGGCACGGTTAATGTCCTATGACTTATTCCCTTAGTTGCATCTTTGCAGTACTGGCATTCTACTCAGCCATGTTACACGCCTTCTTTTATATTGTGGTACAACAGTTGCTCTGTAAACATTAGTTAATAAATTAAGGTCCCCCCACTCCTGGTTTGTTTTCTCCCCGAACAGAAATAAATATCTCTTTGATATCCCCAGAGTTAAACCTAATCTGTGTAAACACTCTATGCAAATAAAGGGACCCAGTTTATGGAACTCACTCCCTATTGAATTGAAAAGCTGTCCAACTTTTACATCATTCAAAATCAATACTAAAAAGTACCTAATTTCATCTTCATAGTTTTTCACCTTTTGCCTTAAAATTGCACTGTATCTATTGCTACCCAATCTCCCAACCTTTATGTTCCCAATTTGAACATCTTTACCATTGTGATCATTGCTGTCTTCTTATATGTGCTGCTAATCTGCTGTATGGTGTTTATTATTCTTGTTTATCTGTATCTATTGCTACCCAGTCTCCCAATCTTTATGTACCCAATCAGAACCACAATCAATTGTGGTTCTGGTTACCTGTTACGCTGGGCTGCTTTTGACCCAGCAGATGTGATTCCTGATGATGACCCATGGCCTATAATTTCATTTATTTATTTGCTAGTTATTTTAACTATCCGTTTGTGGCTTTCATTCATCTATTCCACCTGCTATTTAACCAGTTATTTGTGGTTTCCTGCTTACCCATTATGTCATGCTGTCATTGGCCCAGCGGACGCGATTCCTGCTGATGTCACTTGGCCTATTAATTTAATTTTAGTAAATTTATTTATTCGTTCGTGGGTCTTACTCAACTATTCATCCCCGCTAATTTAACCAGTTGCTTATGGTTACTGATTACTCATTACGTTCTGCTGTCGTTGGCTCAGCTGATGTGTTCCCTGACGTTGACACAGGACCTATATTTAGTTCCTTCTATCTTTGTTTAATTCCATTACTTGTTTGTGGCTGTTGATCATTTTACAAAACCCGCTCTTAACCAGTAATTTATGGTTAATAATTACCCATTATGTTACGCTGCTGATGACCAAGCAGCTGCTGGGCCAGCTGGTGGTGTCCCAGCTGAGTGTGTCCCCACGGGGCAAGCCGCCAGCGACGTCCCAGCTGATGTAGCCCCGGATGTCGACCCAGCAGCAGATGGCCCAGCTGCCATGGGGCACGATCCAGCTGTTTTTATTATTCCTATTTATTTGGATATCCCTTTAATTAATAACTGTAGCCAATCTCCAAGTATTAAGTCACGCTAATTTTCACCAGTCATTTATGGTGCATAATTACCCATTATGTTCTGCTGACCAAGCAGCTTAAGAGCTCAGTCCCCCAGGGTACTGTGCTTGCTCCAGTACTTTTTCTCATCCTCATATCGGACATAGACAAGAACACAACCTATAGCACTGTATCATCCTTTGCAGATGACACTAGGATCTTCATGAGAGTAGGCAACATAGAGGACACGGCGAACCTCCAGTCAGATGTAGATCAGGTCTTTCTATGGGCTACAGAAAATAATATGGTGTTTAACGAAGACAAGTTCCAGCTCATGCGCTATGGAAAAAATGAAAATATAAAAACGGAAACCATGTACAAAACTCAGGCAAATCATAACATAGAACGAAAAGGCAATGTAAAGGATCTGGGTGTACTCATGTCGGAAGACCTTACCTTTAAAGAACACAATAAAGTAGTCGTCACAACTGCAAGAAAAATGACAGGTTGGATAACAAGAACTTTTCACACTAGAGATGCTATACCGATGATGACACTTTTCAAAACGCTTGTACTCACCTAGTTGTACTCACCTAGTTGTGCTTGCGGGGTTGAGCTCTGGCTCTTTGGTCCCGCCTCTCAACCGTCAATCAACAGGTGTACAGTTTCCTGAGTTTAATGGGCTCTATCATATCTACACTTGAAACTGTGTATGGAGTCAGCCTCCACCACATCGCTTCCTAATGCATTCCATTTGTCAACCACTCTGACACTAAAAAAGTTCTTTCTAATATCTCTGTGGCTCATTTGGGCACTCAGTTTCCACCTGTGTCCCCTAGTGCGTGTGCCCCTTGTGTTAAACAGCCTGTCTTTATCAACCCTGTCGATTCCCCTGAGAATCTTGAATGTGGTGATCATGTCCCCCCTAACTCTTCTGTCTTCCAACGAAGTGAGGTTTAACTCCTGCAGTCGCTCCTCGTAGCTCATACCTCTCAGCTCGGGTACTAGTCTGGTGGCAAACCTTTGAACCTTCTCCAGTTTAGTCTTATGCTTGACTAGATAGGGACTCCATGCTGGAGCCGCATACTCCAGGATTGGTCTGACATATGTGGTATATAATGTTCTGAAAGATTCCTTACACAAGTTTCTAAAGGCCGTTCTTATGTTAGCCAACCTGGCATATGCTGCTGATGTTATCCTCTTGATATGAGCTTCAGGGGACAGGTCTGGCGTGATATCAACCCCCAGGTCTTTCTCTCTCTCTGACTCTTGAAGTATTTCATCTCCCAAATGATACCTTGTATCTGGTCTCCTGCTTCCTACCCCTATCTTCATTACATTACATTTGCTTGGGTTAAACTCTAACAGCCATTTGTTCGACCATTCCTGTTGTGCTCTCTAGAGTGGAGTACTGCTGCACAATGACAGCCCCTTTCACTGCTGGTGAAATTGCTGACCTGGAGAGCGTGCAGAGATCCTTTACTGCTAGAATCCACTCGGTAAAACATCTAAACTATTGGGACCGACTAAAGAGCCTAAATCTGTATTCCCTTGAGCGCAGGCGGGAGAGATACATAATAATTTACACGTGGAAAATATTAGAGGGGCTGGTCCCAAACCTGCACACAGAAATAACATCACATGAGACCAGAAGACATGGCAGGATGTGCAGAATACCCCCGTTGAAAAGCAGAGGTGCAACTGGTACTCTGAGAGAGAACTCTATCAACATCAGAGGCCCGAGACTGTTCAACACGCTTCCACTACACATAAGGGACATAACTGGCAAACCCCTCACAGTGTTCAAGAGAGAACTGGATAAGAACCTCCAAAGGATACCTGATCAACCAGGCTGTGACTCATACGTCAGGCTGCGAGCAGCCGCGTCCAACAGCCTGGTTGATCAGTCCAGCAACCAGGAGGCCTGGTCGATGACCGGGCCGCGGGGACGATAAGCCCCGGAAGCACCTCAAGGTATCCTCAAGGTAGGACCATGACACAGCTGCAGATGGCCCAGTGGTGGTGCTCCAGCTGTGCGTGTCCCCTGATGGACGACCCCGCCCGCTGATGTCGGCCCCATATGATGATCCTGCAGTTGCCGGTCCAGTTGCCATGGCGCACGGCCCAGTGGCCACTGTACCATCCGATGTGCTCACAGGATGTATGTTCCAGACGACCCAGCAGCAGATGGCCCAGCTGCCGTGGGGCACGGTCCAGCAGTTTTCTTATACCTATTTAATTGGGTATCACTATTAATTAATTACTGTAGCCATTCTTCAAGTATTACACCGCGCTTATTCTCACCAGTTATTATGGCGCCAAATTACCCATTATGTTCTGCTGACCGTGACCATTCTGCTGACCTGGTGGAGGTTACACCAGGTGATGGCCCGGCTGCCATGGGGTACGGCCCAGCGGCCGTGTCCCGACTGATGTTTGATGTCCCGACCGAAGTTTGATGTCCCGACCGATGTTTGATGTACCGACCGATGTTTGATGTAACGACCGATGTTTGATGTACCGACCGATGTTTGATGTCCCGACTGATGTTTGATGTCCCAACTGATGTTTGATGTCCCGACTGATGTTTGATGTCCCGACTGATGTTTGATGTCCCGAATGATGTTTGATGTCCCCGACTGATGTTTGATGTTCCGACTGATGCTCGAGGTTTTGACTGATGTTCCAGACTTAAGTCTGGCCGGTGTTGCCGGCATTATTTAGTCCTTTATGGTTACAATTAAACATTATGTTATGCTGCCGATGTCCCTGCACCAGCTGCCACAGCTGGTTGTGTTCCAACTGTGCATGTCCCCTGCGGGACAACTCCCCCCGCTGAAGTCCCGGCCGAAGTGGGCCCATATGATGACCCTGCAGCTGATGCCCAGCGGCCGGTGTCCGACTGATGTGGTCCAAGGTGTCTCGACCGATGTTGGATGCTCCGACCAAGGCTTGAGGTGGCCTGATGTTCCCAGGACGTTGTTCCAGACTCATGTCTGGCCGGTGTTGCCCGGCATTACTTTATTTACGGTTATTGATTACCCATTATGTTATGCTGCCACTGTCCAGCAGCTGAAGGCCCGGGCGGCGGTGTTCCAGCTGAGCATGCCTTATAACTACTCATCACAGGTACTGTACTTCAGCAATCGGTAAGTGCCACAGGTCCAGATACATCGTCAACGTCCTGCCGTATTTATTACAGTACTTTTGGCTGCACATTTTATGTTGCTGACTCTGGTCACATTTATGCTGTTATCATTTTCGGACTAACATGGTTACATTTAGCCTACACATTTTAGTACTTCATTGGGTGCTTTTGCTTATGTTGCATGTTTGGTTACTTTGCTGTAACCAAACCCCTAATTTGCTGTAACCCTCAATAATTTATTAACTTATTACAGTCTGTATGCGGGGACTTTGCTGCACAGTCATGTGGCTTACTATGGTTAAATTTATGTGTTTATCAGTGCACGGGCTAAAATGTTTACGTTTAGCCTAGCCTCTTTATTACTTACTACTTTTGATGCCTTGCCC
>WNGS01159943.1:10739-26803 GCA_020271785.1 Procambarus virginalis
TTCACTGGAGCGCCCTACTGGTACTCCTCCCTGTTTCTCCAGCTTATGCATCAACCTTTTATGGGGTACTGTGTCAAGGGCTTTCCGACAGTACAAAAAAATGCAGTCCGTGTGTGTACTCACCTAGTTGTGCTTGCGGGGGTTGAGCTCTGGCTCTTTGGTCCCGCCTCTCAACCGTCAATCAACTGGTGTACAGATTCCTGAGCCTCTGGGCTCTATCATATCTACATTTGAACTGTGTATGGAGTCAGCCTCCACCATATCACTGCCTAATGCATTCCACCTGTTAACTACTCTGACACTGAAACTGTCACTGACACACACACACACACTGTGTGTGTGTGTGTGTGTGTGTGTGTGTGTGTGTGTGTGTGTGTGTGTGTGTGTGTGTGTGTGTCTCCGGCCCGTCCCCCGGCCTGCCTCAAGCGTCTGTACCACCGCTTGCCTAGCACTGGAGTGGGTGTGTTGGTGGGTGCTTGGTGTCAAAGATGTCACTGGTATGTGGGTGTGGGTGTCGGGTAATGGCTTCCGTAGTGCCAACAATAACCAGGAGAACTTGGCCTCCAGCCACTATTTTAGTCGGGCACACGAGTGGCGGGCTTGGGGCACCATGGTGAGTCCACCGACTCATCACTCACTCATCACCCGTCACAGTGAAGGTATAAGCTTCTGACACACCTTCTCCCTCAAGGTGAGAGATGGATCTTATCTTGAGGTTATCTTGAGATGATTTCGGGGCTTTAGTGTCCCCGCGGCCCGGTCCTCGACCATGCCTCCACCCCCAGGAAGCAGCCCGTGTCAGCTGACTAACACCCAGGTACCTATTTTACTGCTAGGTAACAGGGGCATAGGGTGAAAGAAACTCTGCCAATTGTTTCTCGCCGGCGCCCGGGATCGACTCCGGGACCACAGGATCACAAGTCCAGTGTGCTGTCCACTCGGCCGACCGGCTCCCCGGGTAAAGGATGGGTAAAGTTTTTGTATCGAATCCCAAAGATTTGTGAAAACCTTGGCGGAGCAGTGAATGATCACGCTGCAGTGACAACAGTGACGGGGCTCCGGCTGTGGTAGGTGTCAGAACAGCCTCTCCTCTCAATCAGGTTTTTCGCAAAAAAATCTAACAGTTTCACGTCATCATAAACGTACGAACCCAGTCAACCCACCCAACCTATCGAGGGTGATGCATAGAGAGTTTTTTGTTAATATTACGACGTTTTAACTTTGACTAATGTTATGAGCCCGGGTAACTTGAAAAACGAGTCTACCAGCCTGAGAGTTATTCCATAAACCTGACCTAACTGAGAGGTCAAAGAAATATAGACGTGGAAATATATATATTAAATATTTGATTAAATTTGACGAATAGCTTAAAAGCATGGGCAGAGGATAAGTATATAAATAAATGACTTGATATGAGATGTGGAGAGTTAGCTGAAGGCGTGAGGCTCGCTGCAGAGGGTCTTGACCTCACTTGAGCTGCAGAAATCGTGAGGGGGAGGTCGTGCTCCGTTGAGCCCCTGCTAGAGAAGAACCCCCCGATTGATATACCTTCAAGAGGAAGGAAGTGAGCAGACGTTTCGATTGTGGAATATGTCTGGAGACATGTGAGCTCAAGTCGTGGACTGCAGGAAGAGTTGTGGAGCAGTCTTTAAAGCAGTTTTAAGGGCAGCCTAGGAGCGCCCTGTGTCCAACGTTAGCCAGTGAGCACCTGCGAGTGAATTAAATTCTGCGGTAAGTCTTTTTAACCAGTTGACAGTGATTGCCTGTAGTTGGTCGTGTGCCCCGCGACCATAGCAAGTGTTTATAGATGTATTAAGCATATTGTATTTAGGCAGAAAGCCTGAACAAGAGAATAGAGATGAGAGTCAGGTGGGGAGAGGAACGGTACGTCCTCTCCCGCTGAACGCATGGGGGCAACTGACGAGGCCGGCGGCTGGCATGTCTCCAGGGAGGAGGGGCCGCCAAGGGAAGGCAGAAAATGGACCCATCCGAACGTGGGGGAGTCCCCTCACGGCATGGGGGAATCAGAGATGTCGGGTGAAGACATTTATTGTGTATGAGTATATTTTAGTTATATGTTCATAGGGAAACAAACATATAACATAAAATTGGCGTGTCAATGGGTTGCAGGTTTGTCTGGGGAAAGAGTTGCCGAGAAAACTTCGAGGCCCAGTAGAGGGAGTCAATGGATGAGACTCCAAGGTTATTGAAGAAATACTGAACTCTGTGGAAGAGCAGCCCCATAGTGAGGAACTGGACCTCAAGCTGTGTGAGGAGAAGCAGTGGAGTGGAGTTTCACGTGCTTCTGAGGAATCAGTGGTGGAGCATCACTGCTGGTCAAGGAAAACTTCATGGTGTAGCAGCTTGGGAGAGCTGCAGAAGACACTTGTAAACACTTCTGGGAGAACCTGATGATGTACAGGGTAGTGAGCCTCTAGATGCAGAGCGGAGGTTCATGGTGCTTATTTGTAGTGCTGGGAGAGTGCTTGAATGTCACTGGCGTGTAAGGCGCAGTGGAAGGTGGGTGAGTGACCATTTTTGTGTTGAGGAATTTCTATGCAGATGTTTCTAGTGTTACAGCCATAGGCTGAGTTAC
Organism: Procambarus virginalis; assembly: GCA_020271785.1. Lineage (NCBI taxonomy): Eukaryota > Metazoa > Arthropoda > Malacostraca > Decapoda > Cambaridae > Procambarus > Procambarus virginalis. The sequence goes on from WNGS01159943.1 coordinate 13,336, forward strand.
ATATATATATTGGGGCTGATTGTGTAATATTATTATGGCAAGTTTTAACCCACTTGGTGAGGGGGTAATAAGTGGCAAGCCAGGAGTTGGGCAACTACTTGATATAGACTGCTGGTGAAGCCAGGGTGGTATTCGATTGCAACCGGGTTGCAGCAGCTTAGAGTGTTGTATACTATTGTCTCACTGTTCTTATTTCATGTACTGTGTTTGCTCTTCTTTATTAAATGTATATTGTTTAACTGGCTTTTGTACTTGTCCTGGTGAGGCTTCCCAGAAAGCAGAAGAGAGAGAGAGAGAAAGGATTACAGCTGCGGACAGGGTGATAGAAAATACTAATTTCCAAAAAGGGGGATTGAGGAGATCATTCAAAATGAGGAGAGATTGGGGAGTCACGGCGGCTCAAGTAGGGTGTGTGCACAGGACAACGAGGCCAGTGTTGGATCCATACCCTCCTAGACATGTGATGCTGAACCCCTCTCCAAGATCAAGAGGCGTACAGGATGATCTGAGAAAACTACAAGCACTCTAGAGTTTATTGTTGGTCGACCAGCGGTAGCGAGAGTGTGGCTGCCGTGGTCGGTTGTCTGTTCCGGCAAAGAGTTTTTGAGGGGACATTGTCTACCTGTACGCGAGCAACAGTCTGGTGCAGTAACCAGAGTTCTTCGGAGGTTTAAGCTCCATAAGCCCCAACCCCCTTCAAGAAATCCGGGACAGGACACTAATGCAACGCATTTTTATAACGGATTAGTCGACTGAGTATGAAAACATGGGCGTATTAGGTGAGGGGCCAGTTGTGGAGGACTAGCTGGCTTCTCTGACGGCTGCAGGACCCGGCCAGCGTACCGGCTTTCACCGCCAGGTCCGGTAGTATCCAACAAGACGCTCAAGAGTTCAGAAAATAATTCAATTTCAATATGTGATTAACGTGGCAACTTTATCCGTCCATCAAGTTTCCAACACATTCTTCTCAGGGTTCTTTGAGCAAAGGAAAAGTTGTTACAAGATTGCCAGCAGCGGTGTGAGAGCTGGGAGGTGAGAGCTGGCAGGTGTTACGGCCCTAATGGGACGCAACCGGGTTCTTTTCTGGCGGTATGAAAGTTCTGGTATCCGGCCCCAAGTTAGTAGAGGCTTTCAAGGGGTGAGCTCAGTAATGCAAGTAAAACAAAATGGGGAGGTACATTAAATACACCAGTTCATCATATATAATTATTTTTCCCATCACCATATATATATATATATATATATATATATATATATATATTATATATATATATATATATATATATATATATATAAAAACTCTTAAACGGAAGTATTACTACACTATATGTACACCAACGTCTCTCACTGAAGACACTAAACACTCGGCGAAGCTCATTCGACGCAGTCTTGTACCGTGTTTCCTCATCCGTGTACTACCCTCAGTAGGTATCAGGAAACAACGATGAGTCTACCCTGGCCACTGGCCAGCCAAGCCACAATTCCGCTAAGTGCCCTTCGTGAAGGCCCACAACCACAGTCCAGCCTGTTGCTGGCAGGTACCAATCAGCCTCGCTGTTGGGCCACTTCACTTGCAGATACTAGGGTAGCGAGCCCTAGGCAGGAGCGTCGTGAACTCTCTGGTTACTCTCCTCTTCAGCACCTTATTGTCTCTTCTACCAGCCAGCCCCGGGTACGGCGAATCCCGTCACTGCCACTCTACAGGCAGACAGTAGAACGCTTCATAGTCCTCTCCGGCGGCGACTCACTGCTTCCTTAAAGCAGACTGGTGTAGAGACAGTGGCTGCCCTGGGTAGACTGACTGTTCTTGTATCACAGCAGCCCTACGTCGACTCTGTGAATACAGACACATCATCAGTACACTGGGACACTATATGGGTCCACTAGGAAACATCACCTACTGGCTTAGACACAAACGTACACCTTTTCGCTCCATAGATGGCACTGATTGTCTAAGCGTCACTCACCAGAGGTCAGCACCGGCTATCTCTCGAGCTACCAGGACAAGAATCAAGCATTTCTGGCTGGTATATTCCTGTTGCCCCTAGATGGCGTCGTCCATGTTGTGGGGGGTTTCGGGAGCGGACTAACAGATGGCGTTGACGTCACTGCTCCGTGCCCTGGCGATGAACTTGGGTTCGTAACAGCAGGTGAGAGCTGACAGGTGAGAGCTGACAGGTGAGAGCTGACAGGTGAGAGCTGACAGGTGAGAGCTGGGAGGTGAGAGCTGACAGGTGAGAGCTGACAGGTGAGAGCTGACAGGTGAGAGCTGGGAGGTGAGAGCTGGGAGGTGAGAGCTGACAGATGAGAGCTGACAGGTGAGAGCTGACAGGTGAGAGCTGACAGGTGAGAGCTGGGAGGTGAGAGCTGACAGGTGAGAGCTGGGAGGTGAGAGCTGGGAGGTGAGAGCTGACAGGTGAGAGCTGACAGGTGAGAGCTGACAGGTGAGAGCTGACAGGTGAGAGCTGGCAGGTGAGAGCTGGGAGGTGAGAGCTGACAGGTGAGAGCTGACAGGTGAGAGCTGACAGGTGAGAGCTGACAGGTGAGAGCTGACAGGTGAGAGCTGACAGGTGAGAGCTGACAGGTGAGAGCTGGGAGGTGAGAGCTGGGAGGTGAGAGCTGGGAGGTGAGAGCTGGGAGGTGAGAGCTGACAGGTGAGAGCTGACAGGTGAGAGCTGACAGGTGAGAGCTGACAGGTGAGAGCTGACAGGTGAGAGCTGACAGGTGAGAGCTGGGAGGTGAGAGCTGGGAGGTGAGAGCTGACAGGTGAGAGCTGACAGGTGAGAGCTGACAGGTGAGAGCTGACAGGTGAGAGCTGACAGGTGAGAGCTGGCAGGTGAGAGCTGACAGGTGAGAGCTGGGAGGTGAGAGCTGGAGGTGAGAGCTGACAGGTGAGAGCTGACAGGTGAGAGCTGACAGGTGAGAGCTGACAGGTGAGAGCTGACAGGTGAGAGCTGACAGGTGAGAGCTGACAGGTGAGAGCTGGAGGTGAGAGCTGACAGGTGAGAGCTGACAGGTGAGAGCTGGGAGGTGAGAGCTGACAGGTGAGAGCTGACAGGTGAGAGCTGACAGGTGAGAGCTGACAGGTGAGAGCTGACAGGTGAGAGCTGGCAGGTGAGAGCTGACAGGTGAGAGCTGACAGGTGAGAGCTGACAGGTGAGAGCTGACAGGTGAGAGCTGACAGGTGAGAGCTGACAGGTGAGAGCTGACAGGTGAGAGCTGGAGGTGAGAGCTGGGAGGTGAGAGCTGGAGGTGAGAGCTGGGAGGTGAGAGCTGACAGGTGAGAGCTGACAGGTGAGAGCTGACAGGTGAGAGCTGACAGGTGAGAGCTGACAGGTGAGAGCTGACAGGTGAGAGCTGGGAGGTGAGAGCTGGGAGGTGAGAGCTGACAGGTGAGAGCTGACAGGTGAGAGCTGACAGGTGAGAGCTGACAGGTGAGAGCTGACAGGTGAGAGCTGGCAGGTGAGAGCTGACAGGTGAGAGCTGGGAGGTGAGAGCTGGGAGGTGAGAGCTGACAGGTGAGAGCTGACAGGTGAGAGCTGACAGGTGAGAGCTGACAGTGAGAGCTGACAGGTGAGAGCTGGGAGGTGAGAGCTGACAGGTGAGAGCTGGGAGGTGAGAGCTGACAGGTGAGAGCTGACAGTGAGAGCTGACAGGTGAGAGCTGACAGGTGAGAGCTGACAGGTGAGAGCTGACAGGTGAGAGCTGGCAGGTGAGAGCTGACAGGTGAGAGCTGACAGGTGAGAGCTGACAGGTGAGAGCTGACAGGTGAGAGCTGACAGGTGAGAGCTGGGAGGTGAGAGCTGACAGGTGAGAGCTGACAGGTGAGAGCTGACAGGTGAGAGCTGGGAGGTGAGAGCTGGGAGGTGAGAGCTGACAGGTGAGAGCTGACAGGTGAGAGCTGACAGGTGAGAGCTGACAGGTGAGAGCTGGAGGTGAGAGCTGGGAGGTGAGAGCTGGGAGGTGAGAGCTGACAGGTGAGAGCTGGGAGGTGAGAGCTGGGAGGTGAGAGCTGGGAGGTGAGAGCTGACAGGTGAGAGCTGGGAGGTGAGAGCTGGGAGGTGAGAGCTGGGAGGTGAGAGCTGACAGGTGAGAGCTGACAGGTGAGAGCTGGGAGGTGAGAGCTGGGAGGTCGCCGGCCTCACGTCCAGTGTTGGGTTCTCCCTCACTGAATTAACTGAATCTTGACATTTTTATTCTGCAACAATGAATTCAGTCTTGTGTAAACTGAACTTATGGATACGTCATATGAGGACGCAGTCCGGCCGCTCGAGCGGTCACAACGTCACTAAACTTATGTACTAAATTGCCCGAACCTAACCTAACCGAGGACCCATGAATAGAAAACGGAAACTGTTTGTATATCTATGTGTATTACAGGATCTGACTATAAGACACATAGATACACACATGTTCTCTCTGTCTTGTCTGCTCTCACCACCACCACACCTGGAACAGCAGTGTTGCCTGTCTCTCACCACCACACCTGGAACAGCAGTGTTGCCTGTCTCTCACCACCACACCTGGAACAGCAGTGTTGCCTGTCTCTCACCACCACCACACCTGGAACAACAGTGTTGCCCGTCTCTCACCACCACCACACCTGGAACAGCAGTGTTGCCTGTCTCTCACCACCACACCTGGAACAGCAGTGTTGCCTGTCTCTCACCACCACACCTGGAACAGCAGTGTTGCCTGTCTCTCACCACCACCACACCTGGAACAACAGTGCTGCCTGTCTCTCACCACCACACCTGGAACAACAGTGTTGCCTGTCTCTCACCACCACACCTGGAACAGCAGTGTTGCCTGTCTCTCACCACCACACCTGGAACAGCAGTGTTGCCTGTCTCTCACCACCACCACACCTGGAACAGCAGTGTTGCCCGTCTCTCACCACCACCCTGAAGAACAGTGTTGCTGCTCGCGGAAACACACCAACGCCACGTCAACCATCAGAGGAGATTTTTCACTTAAATCACCCAATAAATCTCCGCGAACCTGACATACCCCGACACAGATCTGGGACGTGAAAGATTACAATCAGTTAAGTCTTGCCCTCGGCATGACGCAATACGCTTCAATCAGTTATTGATTCTTTGTGTCATCAAAACGTCATATAAAGCCTGGCAATTACAAGGAAGAGATCAAAAGCTCATGATCTTCACCGCAAGTAAAATTATTCTGGACCAAAAAAAAAATGCTAGCGTTTCCAGCCTGTAATTCAGTTTTTTTTGTACAGTGATTCAGCGTCCCTCGGGTCTCTTAAAGAGTTCTTGGCTTCGTACTGAGCAAAGGCTCTGGAGAGTCTGTTCTTGCCTCCGATAGCAGCCTCCTTGGCTCTTGATCTTCCTCCTCTTCCTTCCTCTCGAGCCTCTCAAGCCCAGGAGGAGGAGGGTGTTGCCAGGAGGCGCTCCGCAACACACACACCTGTTCACATCACCGACCGTAATCTAAGGAAGCGCGCAGTCAGAGATGGCAGATATTTTACCAATCTTAAGATTACGAGAGAATGATGATTTCTAAATGGGATTTTTCACAGCTTGCAAGAATGTTTCTCAACAGCCAAGCGGGGCCGGGCTCCTGTGTACACCAAAGGTGTTCCTATGACCGTCCTCACATAATACATAGGAGTCAAGAAATTCCAGAACGCCTTTTTCACCCATACGAGGCAGCTTTTATTTACATCCACTCAAACTCATTCACATCATACATGTCTAACCTACGCTTGAAACAATCAAGTGATAGCACGTCTATTATGGGGCTCTACGATATATTCAACAATCAATAATCTTGTTTGCAAACCAGTATTTACCCAGGTCTTTCCTAAATCTAAACTTATTAAATTTATATTCATTGTTTCGTATAGTATTTTGTGTTGATATATTCACTACCTTCTTAACATCGCTCTTGTGCCCTATCCTCGACCTACACACCTCTCTCGTGTCATCCTTACTCTTACTCTCTCTAGAGAATGTAAATTCATCTTTCTCAGTCTCTTATCTGAGAGACTGAGAAAGGTTCCTAATTGAGGGATTAGCCCTGGAAACACAAACCGTAACTGTCTCTATTTTCCGCTTGTTACAACTTGTAATAAAGTTGTTACATCTTGGCTTAACGTGTTTATGACGTATTAGAACTTGTTACAACTTGCTATATTGGTTGTTATAACTGGTAAGGAGGTGTTAAAACTTGTTCGAACGTTGTACCAACGTTATAGTTTCGGTTGTGTGTTTGGCGGGAGGTTCCCATTGAGGTTCCTAATTCTGGGATTACCTTTGTCATCCTTCTTATCTTGAGATTATCTTGAGATGATTTCGGGGCTTAGCGTGTAAGCGGCCCGGTCCTCGACCAGGCCTCCTTTTTGTTACCCATTCCCAGGAAGCAGGCCGTAGCAGCGTCTATCTCCCAGGTACCTATTAATGCTAGGTGAACAGGGGTATCAGGGTGAAAGACTCTCTGCCTATTGTTTTCCGCCTCCACCGGGATCAAACCCGGAACTTCAGGACTACGAATCCGAAGCGCTGTCCACTCAAACTATCAGGCCCCGTCCTTTGCTGAGCGCATCTACCAAATGTCTTTTTTATAGTATGCCGAACTAAACTTAAGTACATGATCTAAATTGGGCCTAACACGAGCCAGGATGACGTCACCTCCCAAGGTTAGGTCTATCCTAGGGCTAGTGTCCCCAAGAAACTCCTTACACCNGCGGGTAATAAGTCACAATAAACCAAACAGTTATACAAGGAAAGTCTTGGGACTTGAACTGCCACATTTCAATGTCTCGTGACTGTGGTAAACGTTTGGTATGCAATTACACAATGTTTGATGACTGAACTAAGATTATTTCCGTCGTGAATTGATAACTTACTTTACCTGAGTGAACAGAAAAACACCAGTTATATTTTGTGGGAAATTGCTCAAGAAGAGTGAATGTGTTGACTCTTTCTCTAGATGGCGTTGTAGATCATCTAGTTCATCTGAGTCTTTTACTATGACGAATATGTAATCTACATAACGGCAGTATACAGTTGGTTTTTGTCTGCTGCTGAAGACTCTATCTTCGATGGTTCCCATGTAAAAATTAGCGAATAATACTCCTAAGGGAAGCTCATTGCTACTATATTGTAGTGATGTCGAGCCTCCTGCTATCGCTGTATCTATCAATGATTTCTGTGTTGTTTGTCTTAACATACAACACAGAAATCATTGATAGATACAGTGATAGCAGGAGGGTCGACATCAGTGAGGCACTACATATCAAAAAGTCAACGCCAGCAATCAACAGTCATTAATGCACAACTATATTCTACCCAGTTCAAGACCCGAACAATATAGAAGCATCAAGAGGAAGTATGGGCCAATAGGCCTTCTGCAGTTACTTCCATTCTTATGTTTTCATACCCATTGGTTCGTGTTCTATCATGTGCAAATGTCAAACACCTCGCCCAAACTTTTGTACCATATCACCTTACCAAAGCGAGTATAAGTATGGATGTATTTTGTGTGTTTACAGGTACAGTTGTGAGTGTAAACTAAAGTCTTGAAAATGTAATAAGTTATTACGAAACGCGTTCAGGCGTCAGACTAGAAATAAAAATGAATTTTGGAGAATTGATTTTTCAATTACCATCGACAGTGAAGAGAAACATAAGAAATATTGAGAAAATTCGTGTTACAATTAATCTTACCTTTTCGGTCATATTCAATAACATATGTTTACAAGAAAGACTGCTACCAAAATATACTATATATATGTATATATATATATATATATATATATATATATATATATTATATATATATATATATATATATATATATATATATATACATTTTCAAAGACTTTAGTTTACACTCACAACTGTAGCCTGTAAACACACAAAATACATCCATACTTATACTCGCTTTGGGTAAGGTGATATGGTACAAAAGTTTTGGGCGAGGTGTTTGACATTTGCACATGATATATATATATATATATATATATATATATATATATATATATATATATATATATATATATGTGTGTGTGTGTGTGTGTGTGTGTGTGTTGTGTGTGTGTGTGTGTGTGTGTGTGTGTATGTGTGTGTGTGTGTGTTGTGTGTGTGTGTGTGTGTGTGTGTGTGTGTGTGTGTGTGTGTGTGTGTGTGTGTGTGTGTGTGTGTAGACCCAGCCATCATTTCTGTGGAATATGATAAGAACACTAAACACTCAACATAAACATATAACATTTTTAACAGACTGTTTACATAAATTCTGAAATATGAGAGTCAGCATTAAATATATGCATTTAGTATATTAAATACATATATTAAATACATATTTATATATTATTATTTATATATTATGTACTAAATAGGTATGTGGCGATCCAGCGGGGAAATGCCTGCTGCATTCTCGGTTCCTGTCCGGAAGCGGAGGAGCTTCAAGAGATCCATAACCTTTAGGCACTTTTTGCATTAACCAATGTACATCTTGTAACCTTTAAACACACAATAAAGCACAAAAAACACAAAAGGGAAGGGGTGGTAGGAGAAAAACACACAGAAACTGTGTAGGAGGGGACCCAAACATTCTCTCCAATGCGTTGTGTGTGGTTTCCTCCGAGGCTATGGGTCCCCTTCTTCCAGCCAGAGGTGGTACACCCTCCCCTATTAAAAAAATATATACTAAATATATATTAATATATATAAAATATATATCTGGTAATATATACCGTGCCAGTCTGTTGTATTTAAAATACAGTAATTCAACAAATAGTTGGAGATAACTGTTAAGTAATTACAAGTCCGACACCACAATCCTGGAATCACAACACACCATAAACGGTAAGTCCTTCGCCGCCTCGGAGTGCCTCCAATATCTCTCTCTCTCTTGCACTTCGCCCCTCAGACATCTCAGAGTGTTATAGTTCTCGCAAACTCTAAGATATAAAAGTCTTGTCTTCTTGCCTGTGTCTTATGTTCCTTCCTCCTCACCGTTCCCGCCCGCAGGTCCCTTTGTTCCCGCTCTCGACACGACGCGTTCACTAATGACGTCTCTAGGGCAAAGACCGCTCCAGGTCTCCGCCAACGGTAAAGCCCCGTAATATTGACGTTTTGTGACCATAACCCTCGATGGGTTTATACGCTTCTGGTTAGGCAAAACAGTTGCATTTATAACGGAGTGGAAAATTTAGAGAATTGGCTGCAATATCCACAACCTCGGCGCGTCTGCTCCGGCGACAATCTGCATGTCTGCGTGTGCAAGTCCGGAATGTTATGCGCCTGCACGTCTTAAACGTTTTGTGAATAGTGGCTGGTCGGAGTTGTGTGTGTTGGGGTTTAGAGAGTCGACTATATCGGCTTGTAATGCCTGCCATTGCCTGGATACCTGGAAGACTGGATGTCTATAAGAATGAAAGCCTAGCAGCCTAATGGCCCCCAAGAAGCTTGGTAGTTTAGAAGATTGTAAGCCTGGCAGACTGAAAGCTTGGCAGCTTAGAAGCCTGGTAGATTGGAACCTCGTTTATTAGCACGCTCAGACAACTACGAGCTCAACATTTTCTACATAATGCAAATTTAAAACTGGAATGTTCACAGTTAAGTGAAACCTTAAGCCTGTGGAGGTAAAAACCAGAACATCTAGAACAGTTCAAGGCTGGATATCGGGAAATTCTGCTCTGATTATCACGTTGGAAATCTTACAGAGCTCGATGATGCGTCCACATCCCACCGTTCGCTAAACTTAATCAAACTTAACGTAAGTTAATAAAATACAGATCACTGAAATGAAAACGAAAACAAGTTAGATATAGAACGCCGTAGCTCTATTGAGATTGTGCATCACAACTTCAACAGGGCTACAACACGCCTCAGGGCCGGTCCACGCTCCTCTGCCATGGAAGAAATGTTGCTCGTCTGGAAGTCCAAAAATACGTGTATTATTTCAACTGGAGAATGTTGTGCCTGGCGGCCCGCGTGTCCTGGTACGGGCAGGTCTGGTCATAGGCAACTGTGAAATCTTTATACCTAGCTGGTGGAAAATCATGACGGGGTAAAGGCAGCAAATCCAAACGTCTAAAAGCATTCTTGTGTACGATATCTAGACGACCAGCAGTATGTACGTATGTATGTATGTATGTATGTATGTATGTATGTATGTATGTATGTATGTATGTATGTATGTATGTATGTATGTGACAATGTCAGACCACGAAGGAAGGATTAATACCGGAAATTCCTTCAGTACTTTCGTATTTAATTGATCTTTCTGAAGATGTATTATTGTATACAAAAGTACTTGAAGAATTTCCAGTCATAATCCTTCCTTTGTGGTCTGATATTATCACATACATGCATACATATGGGGCGCCGGTGGCCGTATGGACAGCACGCTCGACACGTAATCCTGTGGCCCGGGTTCGAGTCCCGGCGCCGGCGAAAAAACAAAATGGGCAGAGTTTCTTTCACCCTGATGCCGCTGTTACCTAGCAGTAAATAGGTACCTGGGAGTTAGCAGGCTGCTTCCTGGGTGTGTGTGTGTGTGTGTGTGTGTGTGTGTGTGTGTGTGTGTGTGTGGTGTGTGTGTGTGTGTGTGTGTGTGTGTGTGTGTGTGTGTGTGTGGAAAAAAAATAGTTAGTAACAGTTGATTGATTAACAGTTGAGAGGCGGGCCGAAAGATCAGAGCTCAACCCCCGCAAACACAACTAGGTGAATACATGCATACACACATATGTATGTATATATATATATATATATATATATATATATATATATATATATATATATATATATATATATATATATATATATATATATATATATATATACAAAATCATATCTGTGTAAGCAAATAGTTTTCAAGTATATGTAAGTATCCATGGCCAAGTATTCAGATCTGGAAGTCTTTACAAATTATAAAATAAAACCAGCAATTTTGTAAGATTTAAAAAGTTTTAGGTGTTCTTGACAATATTTCTCAGAGGTGATTCAGAATAATGTGAAAAGTTGGACACCGCAAAGTTCTCTGTATCTGCTCTGGGGTGAGCCTGGTGCCCTCTCCTCGTCCTTCCCGCTTCCCCTATTTATCGGCCCTCCTCTTCCTCTCACCTCTCTTCCGAACCTCTCCTTTACTCCTTATCTCCCCCCCCCTCTCTCTCTCTCTCGCTCTCGGTTCATTTATTTTTTCCCTCCCTCTCTCCCAACCAGTCACAACAGTCAAGAGTAAGTTTCTGTGAAATGGACGAAGTCAATAAACTGGAAGAACACTAGCATCGCCCTAGGGTCTTGACAAGCCCCTGGCGACCTCACGTCCCTGTCGTCAGCTGGTGGAGAGGCGTTAGTTGAGGTCCCAGTGGAACCACTCTGGTGCAGTCCCAGAGTTTCTGTCTGCATGTTTAGGACCATGGTCCAAAATTTAAAACGTGAATGCTACTCGGCGTTCACGGGTAGTTGGTGCTTATTTAAGAGATACCTTACTGCACTTTTAAGACAGTTGTTCTCCTAATTTAAGAGCAAAAGTCCGCACGGTGAAGTATCTGGTCCGCGGGCCCTCGGCTTGAGGTTGTAAGGGCACGTTGTCCAACTTAAAAGTAGAGATGTTGTTCGTGGTTTTCTTGTCCAGAGATGTTGGAAGATGTTTACGAGAGTTGCTTAAGTGTCGCTCTCTGACAGGTCTTCACCTCCCCCCCCCTCTTGCCCTCACCTCCCTGCCAGGTCCTCACCTCCCTGCCAGGTCCTCACCTCCCTGCCAGGTCCTCACCTCCCTGCCAGGTCCTCACCTCCCTGCCAGGTCCTCACCTCCCTGCCAGGTCCTCACCTCCCTGCCAGGTCCTCACCTCCCTGCCAGGTCCTCACCTCCCTGCCAGGTCCTCACCTCCCTGCCAGGTCCTCACCTCCCTGCCAGGTCCTCACCTCCCTGCCAAGTCCTCACCTCCCTGCCAGGTCCTCACCTCCCTGCCAGGTCCTCACCTCCCTGCCAGGTCCTCACCTCCCTGCCAGGTCCTCACCTCCCTGCCAGGTCCTCACCTCCCTGCCAGGTCCTCACCTCCCTGCCAGGTCCTCACCTCCCTGCCAGGTCCTCACCTCCCTGCCAGGTCCTCACCTCCCTGCCAGGTCCTCACCTCCCTGCCAGGTCCTCACCTCCCTGCCAGGTCCTCACCTCCCTGCCAGGTCCTCACCTCCCTGCCAGGTCCTCACCTCCCTGCCAGGTCCTCACCTCCCTGCCAGGTCCTCACCTCCTTGCCAGGTCCTCACCTCCTTGCCAGGTCCTCACCTCCCTGCCAGGTCCTCACCTCCCAACAAACACAAAACGTTTTCATAATATTTTCAAATGGTTCTGAGAAGGTAACATTGTAACTATATATTAAAGACGTAATTAAAACGTCCTAAAAAACAAGAAAATCATAAGCTGGAAGTTAACTTTAAACATATAATTCAGAGACAATATTTTAAATTTATTGTAAATGCTAAAAGCAATAGTGTATACTATGCAGTTATACTGTTTGCATGCTTTATATATAAAAATAAGTAATTTCAATCAACATTTTTTATAATTTTGTGTAATTTATGTATGCTCAATTTAACGTTTAATTAGTGTATGCTAAATTATCAAGTAGAATTATTTAATGTTCATGTTAAATTTTGAAAAAGTATCACATACTGGAATAAGACAGTGGCCATTATATATATAGAACTATAAAAAGTAAAGCAACTAATTAATTGTTTCGGAGAATTTTTTCCTGGATACTGAAGTAATATATTAATTCCTTCCAAGAACCCTCATCTCTCACCTCCCAGGTTCATACTTCCCTCCCACTAGGTCCTTACCTGGGAGGGAGTGTGGTGTGTGTGTGTGTGTGTGTGTGTGTGTGTGGTGTGTGTGTGTGTGTGTGTGTGTGTGTGTGTGTGTGTGTGTGTGTGTGTGTGTGTACTCACCTAGTTGTACTCACCTAGTTGTGCTTGCGGGGGTTGAGCTCTGGCTCTTTGGTCCCGCCTCTCAACCGTCAATCAACAGGTGTACAGTTTCCTGAGCCTAATGGGCTCTATCATATCTACACTTGAAACTGTGTATGGAGTCAGCCTCCACCACATCGCTTCCTAATGCATTCCATTTGTCAACCACTCTGACACTAAAAAAGTTCTTTCTAATATCTCTGTGGCTCATTTGGGCACTCAGTTTCCACCTGTGTCCCCTAGTGCGTGTGCCCCTTGTGTTAAACAGCCTGTCTTTATCAACCCTGTCGATTCCCTGAGAATCTTGAATGTGGTGATCATGTCCCCCCTAACTCTTCTGTCTTCCAACGAAGTGAGGTTTAATTCCTGCAGTCGCTCCTCGTAGCTCATACCTCTCAGCTCGGGTACTAGTCTGGTGGCAAACCTTTGAACCTTTTCCAGTTTAGTCTTATGCTTGACTAGATAGGACTCCATGCTGGAGCCGCATACTCCAGGATTGGTCTGACATATGTGGTATATAATGTTCTGAA
>WNGS01159943.1:33369-45234 GCA_020271785.1 Procambarus virginalis
GTGTGTGTGTGTGTGTGTGTGTGTGTGTGTTTGTGTGTGTGTTGTGTGTGTGTGTGTGTGTGTGTGTGTGTGTGTGTGTGTGTGTGTGTGTGTGTGTGTGTGTTGTGTGTGTGTGTGTGTGTTGTGTTGTGTGTTGTGTGTGTGTGTGTGTGTGTGTGTGTGTGTGTGTGTGTTGTGTGTGTGTGTGTTGTGTGTGTGTGTGTGTTGTGTGTGTGTGTGTGTGTGTGTGTGTGTGTGTGTGTGTGTGTGTGTGTGTGTGTGTGTGTGTTTGTGTGTTTGTGTTTGCGTGTGTGGTGTGTGTGTGTGTGTGTGTGTGTGTGTGTGTGTGTTGTGTGTGTGTGTGTGGTTGTGTGTGGTGTGTGTGTGTGTGTGTGTGTGTGTGTGTGTGTGGTGTGTGTGTGTGTGTGTGTGTGTGTGTTTGTGTGTGTGTTTGGTGTGTGGTGTGGTGGTTGTGTGTGTGTGGTGTGTGTGTGTGTGTGTGTGTTGTGGTGGTGTGTGTGTGGTGTGTGTGTGTGTGGTGTGTGTGTGTGTGTGTGTGTGTGTTTGTGTGTTTGTGTTTGCGTGTGTGGTGTGTGTGTGTTTGGGGTGTTGGACAAAGGCACCAGTGGACGTGCCATGGACACACACATAGGGTGACCTAATACTTTCTTCTGATGATGGCCGGCGCTAAACAACTTAATGGGTATCAACAACGTTGTCAGCAGATCTGAATAAACTCTGCTCTGCGCCCTGCAGTGCCCAGACCTTCAGAGATAGCCCGGGCGACGGAGCGTCAACTCACGCTCCCTCACACTCTCCAAGCTAGTTCGGTGTGTGTGTGTGTGTGTTTGTGTTGTGTGTGTGTGTGTGTGTGTGTGTGTGTGTGTGTGTGTGTGTGTGTGTGTGTGTGTGTGTGTGTGTGTGTGTGTAAACATGTAATCACTAAGAAGAGGAATATTTATTGCATCAGACACCACCTACAGAATTCAACCAAAGAGACACTAACCAGACAATAAAGTTTAGGCCACACAAAATAGCCAAGGCAGTTAACACACATCACACCATCAATACAAAACAGTTCTCTTGAACCACCAAATATACAACTGAACAAATACAAGCCAAACAACGCAGTTCGACACACATCGCCCAATAGAGAGAAAGTTTATAGAAGAATCAAGGTTATTTATTCTTTCCGCTTCCGTGTAAGGCGGGAGGGTGAACGGACGGTCGCAAGAATGGGCGGACGGAAGAGAGGACGGGCGGGAGGGCGGAGTGGGACGGGTGGCGGAGGGGCAACAATCGCTGGTAAGTGTCGTAGACGACGTTTCCCTCACAACAAACGCGAGTGTTCGAGTCTCCGACATTTCCTGGCACAGGGAGGAAGGTTCCCCCGCCCGCCCGCCCGCCGGCCGGTCGCCGCTGCTGCACCTGAGGTCCGTCCAGCAGTCTGTCTCTAGATCGAATCTCCAAGTTGTCATGTTTCATGTCAGCTCTGGGGCCTGGCAACACTCTCACAAATGCCCTAACTCGTCTCAATCATGGCACCTGCTGATACGATGTTGCCATAATTGACTTGAAAAATGGCTGCCGATCTTTTACTGCCAAAACTCACCTGAAACCTGGTGATTTATGATTCATTTACAGTGTTGTCATAACGCACGTCAGCTCCGGCGCAGAGCAATTTATTTTCAGTATTGCCAATTATATATTATTCCCCTAGAGTGCTAGAGGACGGGGCGCCGGTGTTGTTATAAAAAAAACCGTCGAGTAAAAGAGGAGGTGAGGCATCCAGTGCCACTGTGACTGTGTACCTGTGTACCGTCCAGTACCCTCACGTTGTGACTGGGGCGAGGGGGACGTCCACCATCACTGGGCATGATGGGGGCGTCGCCAGCTACACTACTGGGTACCATGGTGCGTGAGGGCGGGGCACGCCTCCAGGACCAATGGGCGTGAGGGCGGGGCACGCCTCCAGGACCAATGGGCGTGAGGGCGGGGCACGCCTCCAGGACCACTGGGCGTGAGGGCGGGGCACGCCTCCAGGACCAATGGGCGTGAGGGCGGGGCACGCCTCCAGGACCAATGGGCGTGAGGGCGGGGCACGCCTCCAGGACCACTGGGCGTGAGGGCGGGGCACGCCTCCAGGACCACTGGGCGTGAGGGCGGGGCACGCCTCCAGGCACTGGGCGTGAGGGCGGGGCACGCCTCCAGGACCACTGGGCGTGAGGGCGGGGCACGCCTCCAGGACCACTGGGCGTGAGGGCGGGGCACGCCTCCAGGCACTGGGCGTGAGGGTAAGAAAGTAACTATCAAAAGAAGGCACCAGCCGGGCAGATAGTGTAACACGGGAGTAAAGGTGGCCAAAGCCTCTAGGACAAATTTCCAACATTTGCCTGAGAGAGGAAAAGCAAAACACAAATGAGCATTAGCAAGGAGTCGGGTCTTGCAGATAATGAGCAAAAGGTGAACTTCTTGCTGGGGAACCAAAAATTAATCGACTCAGACGTAAAACGAGCGATATAGGTTACTTATATCACACTTTTACCTCGCTACACAACACTTATGGAACAACCTCAGGCACTAATGATCAGCTTAAAAATGTTTCGGAACACTTAAGCTGATGAACCAAACATGTTATTACTGATAGGGGGAGGGAAGTGGGGTGCTGGGAGAGGAGTGGAGGGTAGAGAGATGGAAGGGGTGAGGGATGCAGGGGAGGTAACAATGGCTGTGATGACATTAAAGCTTAGTAATAACGATTTGGTTAAGCTTAAATAGAGGGAGTACAGAGAACATATACGGCATACACAGACGTGATAAAGCAACTAAATTATTGGGATCGTCTCAAAGCTCTCCAAATGTACTCGCTAGAAAGGAGACGAGAGAGATATCAAATAATATACACGGGGAAAATACTGGAGGAACAGGCCCCAAATCTACATAGTAAAATAACAACGTACTGGAGTGAACTATATGGAAGAAAATGCAGAATAGAACCAGTGAAGGGCAGGGGTGCCATAGGCACATTCAGAGAACACTGTATAAACATCAGATTTCCGCGGTTGTTCAACATCCTCCCAGTGAGTATAAGAAATATTGCCGGAACAACCGTGGACATCTTCAAGAGGAAACTAGATTGTTTCCTCCAAGGAGTGCCGGACCAACCGGGCTGTGGTGGATATGTTGCTTGCTGCGAGCCGCGGCAAGCAACAGTCTGGTGGGCCAAGCTCTCACAAGTCAAGCCTGGCCTCAGGCCGGGCTTGGGGAGTAGAAGAATCCCATCAAGCAAGTATCAAGCGGGTAATAAGTCACAATAAACCAAACAGTAATACAAGGAAAGTCTTGGGACTTGAACTGCCACATTTCAATGTCTCGTGACTGTGGTAAACGGTTGGTATGCAATCACACAATGTTTGATGACTGAACTAAGATTATTTCCGTCGTGAATTGATAACTTACTTTACCTGAGTGAACAGAAAAACACCAGTTATATTTTGTGGGAAATTGCTCAAGAAGAGTGAATGTGTTGACTCTTTCTCTAGATGGCGTTGTAGATCATCTAGTTCATCTGAGTCTTTTACTATGACGAATATGTAATCTACATAACGGCAGTATACAGTTGGTTTTTGTCTGCTGCTGAAGACTCTATCTTCGATGGTTCCCATGTAAAAATTAGCGAATAATACTCCTAAGGGGAAGCTCATTGTTACTATATTGTAGTGATGTCGAGCCTCCTGCTATCGCTGTATCTATCAATGATTTCTGTTTTGTTTGTCTTAACATACAACACAGAAATCATTGATAGATACAGTGATAGCAGGAGGGTCGACATCAGTGAGGCACTACATATCAAAAAGTCAACGCCAGCAATCAACAGTCAATTAATGCACAACTATATTCTACCCAGTTCAAGACGCCGAACCAATATAGAAGCATCAAGAGGAAGTATGGGCCAATAGGCCTTCTGCAGTTACTTCCATTCTTATGTTTTCATACCCATTGGTTCGTGTTCTATCATGTGCAAATGTCAAACACCTCGCCCAAAACTTTTGTACCATATCACCTTACCCAAAGCGAGTATAAGTATGGATGTATTTTGTGTGTTTACAGGTTACAGTTGTGAGTGTAAACTAAAGTCTTTGAAAATGTAATAAGTTATTACGAAACGCGTTCAGGCGTCAGACTAGAAATAAAATGAATTTGGAGAATTGATTTTTCAATTACCATCGACAGTGAAGAGAAACATAAGAAATATTGAGAAAATTCGTGTTACAATTATTAATCTTACCTTTTCGGTCATATTCAATAACATATGTTTACAAGAAAACATATGCTACCAAAATATACTTATACCAAAATATACTTATATATATATATATATATATATATATTATATATATATATATATATATATATATATATATAATTATACTTACTGCTACCAAAATATACTTATATATATATATATATATATATATATATATATATATATATTATATATATATATATATATATATATATCCCTGCATGTAATCAATACTGTAACTTTTTTTGTGTAATGACATTTTCAAATAAAGTTAGATAAATATACACACATACCAAAAGAATAGGGGTGGTAGGAGAAGAAAATATCAAAGTGTTCAGAGAGGATCCACAAGGTCTTCTCTGAGTACTCTTTATTTTCTTCTCCGAGGCTATGGGTCCCTACACTTGCGCCAGAGGTGGTACCCTATACAAAAATATATATATATATATATATATATATATATATATATATATATATATATATATATACATTTTCAAAGACTCTAGTTTACACTCACAACTGTAGCCTGTAAACACACAAAATACATCCATACTTATACTCGCTTTGGGTAAGGTGATATTGTACAAAAGTTTGGGCGAGGTGTTTGACATTTGCACATGATATATATATATATATATA
The DNA here is from genome assembly GCA_020271785.1 of Procambarus virginalis. Classification (NCBI taxonomy): domain Eukaryota; kingdom Metazoa; phylum Arthropoda; class Malacostraca; order Decapoda; family Cambaridae; genus Procambarus; species Procambarus virginalis. The sequence continues at coordinate 38,294 of WNGS01159943.1, forward strand.
TATATATATATATATATATAATATATATATATCTGTGTGTGTGTGTGTGTGTGTGTGTGTGTGTGTGTGTGTGTGTGTGTGTGTGTGTGTGTGTGTGTGTGTAGACCCAGCCATCATTTCTGTGGAATATGATAAGAACACTAAACACTCAACATAAACATATAACATTTTTAACAGACTGTTTACATAAATTCTGAAATATGAGAGTCAGCATTAAATATATGCATTTAGTATATTAAATACATATATTTAAATACATATTTATATATTATTATTTATATATTTATGTACTAAATAGGTATGTGGCGATCCAGAGGGAAATGCCTGCTGCATTCTCGGTTCCTGTCCGGAAGCGGAGGAGCTTCAAGAGATCCATAACCTTTAGGCACTTTTTGCATTAACCAATGTACATCTTGTAACCTTTAAACACACAATAAAGCACAAAAAACACAAAAGGGAAGGGGGTGGTAGGAGAAAAACACACAGAAACTGTGTTGGAGGGGACCCAAACATTCTCTCCAATGCGTTATGTGTGGTTTCCTCCGAGGCTATGGGTCCCCCTTCTTCCAGCCAGAGGTGGTACACCCTCCCCTATTAAAAAAATATATACTAAATATATATTTAATATATATAAAATATATATCTGGTAATATATACCGTGCCAGTCTGTTGTATTTAAAATACAGTAATTCAACAAATAGTTGGAGATAACTGTTAAGTAATTACAAGTCCGACACCACAATCCTGGAATCACAACACACCATAAACGGTAAGTCCTTCGCCGCCTCGGAGTGCCTCCAATATCTCTCTCTCTCTTGCACTTCGCCTCTCAGACATCTCAGAGTGTTATAGTTCTCGCAAACTCTAAGATATAAAAGTCTTGTCTTCTTGCCTGTGTCTTATGTTCCTTCCTCCTCACCGTTCCCGCCCGCAGGTCCCTTTGTTCCCGCCCTCGACACGACGCGTTCACTAATGACGTCTCTAGGGCAAAGACCGCTCCAGGTCTCCGCCAACGGTAAAGCCCCGTAATATTGACGTTTTGTGACCATAACCCTCGATGGGTTTATACGCTTCTGGTTAGGCAAAACAGTTGCATTTATAACGGAGTGGAAAATTTAGAGAATTGGCTGCAATATCCACAACCTCGGCGCGTCTGCTCCGGCGACAATCTGCATGTCTGCGTGTGCAAGTCCGGAATGTTATGCGCCTGCACGTCTTAAACGTTTTGTGAATAGTGGCTGGTCGGAGTTGTGTGTGTTGGGGTTTAGAGAGTCGACTATATCGGCTTGTAATGCCTGCCATTGCCTGGATACCTGGAAGACTGGATGTCTATAAGAATGAAAGTCTAGCAGCCTAATGGCCCCCAAGAAGCTTGGTAGTTTAGAAGACTGTAAGCCTGGCAGCCTGAAAGCTTGGCAGCTTAGAAGCCTGGTAGATTGGAACCTCGTTTATTAGCACGCTCAGACAACTACGAGCTCAACATTTTCTACATAATGCAAATTTAAAACTGGAATGTTCACAGTTAAGTGAAACCTTAAGCCTGTGGAGGTAAAAACCAGAACATCTAGAACAGTTCAAGGCTGGATATCGGGAAATTCTGCTCTGATTATCACGTTGGAAATCTTACAGAGCTCGATGATGCGTCCACATCCCACCGTTCGCTAAACTTAATCAAACTTAACGTAAGTTAATAAAATACAGATCACTGAAATGAAAACGAAAACAAGTTAGATATAGAGCGCCGTAGCCCTATTGAGACTGTGCATCACAATTCCAACAGGGCAACAACACGCCTCAGGGCCGGTCTGCAATGGAAGAAATGTTGCTCGTCTGGAAGTCCAAAAATACGTGTATTATTTCAACTGGAGAATGTTGTGCCTGGCGGCCCGCGTGTCCTGGTACGGGCAGGTCTGGTCATAGGCAACTGTGAAATCTTTATACCTAGCTGGTGGAAAATCATGACGGGGTAAAGGCAGCAAATCCAAACGTCTAAAGCATTCTTGTGTACGATATCTAAACGACCAGCAGTATGTACTATGTATGTATGTATGTATGTATGTATGTATGTATGTATGTATGTATGTATGTATGTATGTATGTATGTATGTATGTGACAATGTCAGACCACGAAGGAAGGATTAATACCGGAAATCCTTCAGTACTTTCGTATTTAATTGATCTTTCTGAAGATGTTTATTGTATACAAAAGTACTTGAAGAATTTCCAGTCATAATCCTTCCTTTGTGGTCTGATATTATCACATACATGCATACATATGGGGCGCCGGTGGCCGTATGGACAGCACGCTCGACACGTAATCCTGTGGCCCGGGTTCGAGTCCCGGCGCCGGCGAAAAAACAAAATGGGCAGAGTTTCTTTCACCCTGATGCCGCTGTTACCTAGCAGTAAATAGGTACCTGGGAGTTAGCAGGCTGCTTCCTGGGTGTGTGTGTGTGTGTGTGTGTGTGTGTGTGTGTGTGTGTGTGTGTGTGTGGTGTGTGTGTGTGTGTGTGTGTGTGTGTGTGTGTGTGGAAAAAAATAGTTAGTAACAGTTGATTGATTAACAGTTGAGAGGCGGCCGAAAGATCAGAGCTCAACCCCCGCAAACACAACTAGGTGAATACATGCATACACACATATGTATGTATATATATAATATATATATATATATATATATATATATATATATATATATATATAATATATATATATATATATATATATATAGTACAAAATCATATCTGTGTAAGCAAATAGTTTTCAAGTATATGTAAGTATCCATGGCCAAGTATTCAGATCTGGAAGTCTTTACAAATTATAAAATAAAACCAGCAATTTTGTAAGATTTAAAAGTTTTAGGTGTTCTTGACAATATTTCTCAGAGGTGATTCAGAATAATGTGAAAAGTTGGACACCGCAAAGTTCTCTGTATCTGCTCTGGGGTGAGCCTGGTGCCCTCTCCTCGTCCTTCCCGCTTCCCCTATTTATCGGCCCTCCTCTTCCTCTCACCTCTCTTCCGAACCTCTCCTTTACTCCTTATCTCCCCCCCCTCTCTCTCTCTCGCTCTCGGTTCATTTATTTTTTCCCTCCCTCTCTCCCAACCAGTCACAACAGTCAAGAGTAAGTTTCTGTGAAATGGACGAAGTCAATAAACCTGGAAGAACACTAGCATCGCCCTAGGGTCTTGACAAGCCCCTGGCGACCTCACGTCCCTGTCGTCAGCTGGTGGAGAGGCGTTAGTTTGAGGTCCCAGTGGAACCACTCTGGTGCAGTCCCAGAGTTTCTGTCTGCATGTTTAGGACCATGGTCCAAAATTTTAAAACGTGAATGCTACTCGGCGTTCACGGGTAGTTGGTGCTTATTTAAGAGATACCTTACTGCACTTTTAAGACAGTTGTTCTCCTAATTTAAGAGCAAAGTCCGCATGGTGAAGTATCTGGTCCGCGGGCCCTCGGCTTGAGGTTGTAAGGGCACGTTGTCCAACTTAAGAGTAGAGATGTTGTTCGTGTTTTCTTGTCCAGAGATGTTGGAAGATGTTTACGAGAGTTGCTTAAGTGTCGCTCTCTGACAGGTCTTCACCTCCCCCCCCCCTCTTGCCCTCACCTCCCTGCCAGGTCCTCACCTTCCTGCCAGGTCCTCACCTCCCTGCCAGGTCCTCACCTCCCTGCCAGGTCCTCACCTCCCTGCCAGGTCCTCACCTCCCTGCCAGGTCCTCACCTCCCTGCCAGGTCCTTACCTCCCTGCCAGGTCCTCACCTCCCTGCCAGGTCCTTACCTCCCTGCCAGGTCCTCACCTCCCTGCCAGGTCCTCACCTCCCTGCCAGGTCCTTACCTCCCTGCAGGTCCTCACCTCCCTGCCAGGTCCTCACCTCCCTGCCAGGTCCTCACCTCCCTGCCAGGTCCTCACCTCCCTGCCAGGTCCTCACCTCCCTGCCAGGTCCTCACCTCCCTGCCAGGTCCTCACCTCCCTGCCAGGTCCTCACCTCCCAACAAACACAAAACGTTTTCATAATATTTTCAAATGGTTCTGAGAAGGTAACATTGTAACTATATATTTAAAGACGTAATTAAAACGTCCTAAAAAAACAAGAAAATCATAAGCTGGAAGTTAACTTTAAACATATAATTCAGAGACAATATTTTAAATTTATTGTAAATGCTAAAAGCAATAGTGTATACTATGCAGTTATACTGTTTGCATGCTTTATATATAAAAATAAGTAATTTCAATCAACATTTTTTATAATTTTGTGTAATTTATGTATGCTCAATTTAACGTTTAATTAGTGTATGCTAAATTATCAAGTAGATTATTTAATGTTCATGTTAAATTTTGAAAAAGTATCACATACTGGAATAAGACAGTGGCCATTATATATATAGAACTATAAAAAGTAAAGCAACTAATTAATTGTTTCGGAGAATTTTTCCTGGATACTGAAGTAATATATTAATTCCTTCCAAGAACCCTCATCTCTCACCTCCCAGGTTCATGCTTCCCTCCCACTAGGTCCTTACCTGGGAGGGAGGTGTTGTGTGTGTGTGTGTGTGTGTGTGTGTGTGTGTGTGGTGTGTGTGTGTGTGTGTGTGTGTGTGTGTGTGTGTGTGTGTGTGTGTGTACTCACCTAGTTGTACTCACCTAGTTGTGCTTGCGGGGGTTGAGCTCTGGCTCTTTGGTCCCGCCTCTCAACCGTCAATCAACAGGTGTACAGTTTCCTGAGCCTAATGGGCTCTATCATATCTACACTTGAAACTGTGTATGGAGTCAGCCTCCACCACATCGCTTCCTAATGCATTCCATTTGTCAACCACTCTGACACTAAAAAAGTTCTTTCTAATATCTCTGTGGCTCATTTGGGCACTCAGTTTCCACCTGTGTCCCCTAGTGCGTGTGCCCCTTGTGTTAAACAGCCTGTCTTTATCAACCCTGTCGATTCCCCTGAGAATCTTGAATGTGGTGATCATGTCCCCCCTAACTCTTCTGTCTTCCAACGAAGTGAGGTTTAATTCCTGCAGTCGCTCCTCGTAGCTCATACCTCTCAGCTCGGGTACTAGTCTGGTGGCAAACCTTTGAACCTTTTCCAGTTTAGTCTTATGCTTGACTAGATAGGGACTCCATGCTGGAGCCGCATACTCCAGGATTGGTCTGACATATGTGGTATATAATGTTCTGAAAGATTCCTTACACAAGTTTCTAAAGGCCGTTCTTATGTTAGCCAACCTGGCATATGCTGCTGATGTTATCCTCTTGATATGAGCTTCAGGGGACAGGTCTGGCGTGATATCAACCCCCAGGTCTTTCTCTCTCTCTGACTCTTGAAGTATTTCATCTCCCAAATGATACCTTGTATCTGGTCTCCTGCTTCCTACCCCTATCTTCATTACATTACATTTGCTTGGGTTAAACTCTAACAGCCATTTGTTCGACCATTCCTGCAGCTTGTCCAGGTCTTCTTGAAGTCTCAAGCTGTCCTCCTCTGTCTTAATCCTTCTCATAATTTTGGCGTCGTCAGCAAACATTGAGAGGAATGAGTCTATACCCTCTGGGAGATCATTTACGTATATCAGAAACAGGATAGGTCCAAGTACAGAGCCCTGTGGGACTCCACTGGTGACTTCACGCCAGTCTGAGGTCTCACCCTCACTGTAACTCTCTGCTTCCTATTGCTTAGGTACTCCCTTATTCACTGGAGCGCCCTACGTGTTACTCCTGCCTGTTCTCCAGCTTATGCGTCAACCTTTTATGGGGTACTGTGTCAAAGGCTTTCCGACAGTCCAAAAAATGCAGTCCGTGTGTGTGTGTGTACTCACCTAGTTGTGCTTGCGGGGGTTGAGCTCTGGCTCCTTGGTCCCGCCTCTCAACCGTCAATCAACTGGTGTACAGATTCCTGAGCCTCTGGGCTCTATCATATTACATTTGAAACTGTGTATGGAGTCAGCCTCCACCATATCACTGCCTAATGCATTCCACCTGTTAACTACTCTGACACTGAAACTGTCACTGACACACACACACACACTGTGTGTGTGTGTGTGTGTGTGTGTGTCTCCGGCCCGTCCCCCGGCCTGCCTCAAGCGTCTGTACCACCCGCTTGCCTAGCACTGGAGTGGGTGTGTTGGTGGGTGCTTGGTGTCAAAGATGTCACTGGTATGTGGGTGTGGGTGTGGGTGTCGGGTAATGGCTTCCGTAGTGCCAACAATAACCAGGAGAACTTGGCCTCCAGCCACTATTTTAGTCGGGCACACGAGTGGCGGGCTTGGGGCACCCATGGTGAGTCCACGACTCATCACTCACTCATCACCCGTCACAGTGAAGGTATAAGCTTCTGACACACCTTCTCCCTCAAGGTGAGAGATGGATATTATCTTGAGGTTATCTTGAGATGATTTCGGGCTTTAGTGTCCCCGCGGCCCGGTCCTCGACCATGCCTCCACCCCCAGGAAGCAGCCCGTGACAGCTGACTAACACCCAGGTACCTATTTTACTGCTAGGTAACAGGGGCATAGGGTGAAAGAAACTCTGCCAATTGTTTCTCGCCGGCGCCGGGATCGACTCCGGGACCACAGGATCACAAGTCCAGTGTGCTGTCCACTCGGCCGACCGGCTCCCCGGTAAAGGATGGGTAAAGTTTTTGTATCGAATCCCAAAGATTGTGAAAAACCTTGGCGGAGCAGTGAATGATCACGCTGCAGTGACAACAGTGACGGGGCTCCGGCTGTGGTAGGTGTCAGAACAGCCTCTCCTCTCAATCAGGTTTTTCACAAAAAAATCTAACAGTTTCACGTCATCATAAACGTACGAACCCAGTCAACCCACCCAACCTATCGAGGTGATGCATAGAGAGTTTTTTGTTAATATTACGACGTTTTAACTTTGACTAATGTTATGAGCCGGGTAACTTGAAAAACGAGTCTACCAGCCTGAGAGTTATTCCATAAACC
>WNGS01159947.1:0-10429 GCA_020271785.1 Procambarus virginalis
AAGAGAACGAATCTCATTTATGAAAAATTCCCTATATGTTCTCAGATAGAGTCCGGGGGAGGTGTTTGGCGACGCTGGCGACGAGGATGAACTGGGAACGCAGGTATTTTGTTCAACAAAACACAAGGAAGGAGCATGCTGTCTCGCCCAGAGGAGGAAGGAGAAGCTGTCTCTGAGCACCATACCCGATGCTGTATGCAACCCCATGCTGTGTGCTGACTGTTGCTGTGTGCTGATCGCTGCTGTGTGCTGGCCGTTGCTGTGTGCTGGCCAATGCTGTGTGCTACCCAAGCTGTGCTGACAAGCTGTGAATAGAGGAATCTGCCGACGCTGTGTACGAAACGACGCTTTGATGCAGTGTACAAAACCTGATGTTTTGGTTACGAAACGACGCTCCGTGCTACAAATTCTTCACGCTGTGAACCTACTGCTGCCTACTGCTGCCAACTGCTGCCAACTGCTGCCTACTGCTGTACCAACTGCTGCCTACTGCTGCCTACTGCTGCCAATTGCTGTACCAACTGCTAACAACTGCTGTGTTGCTGTGAGTAGGAACAACACATGTACACAAGGGCTAGGTAAGAAGTCAGTTGCTGCTGTGTTGTGCACTGTTGTGAACTTTTGCATTAAAATGCTTGTGTGCTTTGCAAAATTAAAGTAATTACAGTGAATTCTTAAATAACATATACAGTGCAGTAAGTGTTATATATTCTGAGGAACATTTTAAGTGATAAGTTTAAATTTATTCAGTAAAAATGGCAAATATACCTCAGTTTCTTGCATTTGATCCTGACTGTGACCAGACAAACCTGTCACAGAGGTGGGTCAAATGGCTTAAAAGGTTTGAAAATTTGTTGATAGTTTCTGACATCAAAAGTGCTGAAAGAAAGCGTGCCTTTCTACTTCATTATGCAGGTGATAGAGTTTGTGATATCTTTGATACACTGAAAGATACTGGTGGTGCCAAAGATTATGACACTGCCAAGGCCAAATTAACTGAGCATTTCAAACCAAGGCAAAATACTGCTATGGAAATTATGCATTTCAGGAGAGCAAAACAACTCTCTAATGAAACTGTTGATCAATACCATACACGTCTGCAGGGTTTAGCAACCCATTGTGAGTTTGCTGATGTTGACAAAGAAATCAAACAGCAAATAATTGAAACATGCACATCTACACGTCTTCGTCGAAGAGCTCTAGAACTTGTTGATGATGAAAGTTCTCTTAACAAGATACTGGATATGGCTCGTCGAATGGAAGATGCTGCACGTGATGCTCGTGCCATGGAGTGCAGTGCCAACAACGGTTCTGCCACTGTTACTAACAGTCATGAAGTATGTAAGGTTCAGGGAGTACACCATGATCATAGAAGATATCATGCCAAACCTAACATTAAATTGAGCCGAGAACCACATCACAACTGGAGTCATGGAACAAGACTCAAGCAGTCACAACGACTCACATCAGAGGTTGTCAACAATAAATGTTACAATTGTGGAGGAGACTACCCACACCAAGATAATGTTTGTCCTGCACAAGGTAAGAAGTGCTATGAGTGTAGAAAACTAGGTCATTTTGGTGCTATGTGTCGTTCCGCACTAAAGAAACCACAATCAATAAATAAAAGCAATGTACGAGGATCAAGTCATAGGAGTCGAGGTGGCAAACACAATATTGCACCTCAAATCAAGAATGTTAATAATATACAAGACAACATTTCATTACAACCAGTCTCAGATGACAGTGAATGTGATTATATTTATGGAGTACAATCAATCACAAAATGGAATGATCTTCCAAACAACCCAGAGACTATAGTATACATTGCTGGCATTTGTCTCAAAATTCTCATTGACACTGGATCAAACATTGACACCATTGCTGAGTGCCACTATGAAAAATTTAAAAAACAGTTCCCAAAGCTTGAAAACTATAATGGCAAAGCCACTGCCTATGCTTCAAAGGTAGCCTTACCAGTGATTGGAACTTTCACTGCAGAGATTAAGTCAAAGAATGCAATGCTCATTACTACATTCCATGTTGTTAGGAATGCAAAGGAGTCTTTACTCAGTTACAAGACTTCAACCAAATTGGGGCTACTTCAGCTTTCTAATGCTGTAGCAGTGGAATCTGCAAACAATGTTGATGCTATTGTTGCTGAATTTTCTGATCGGTTTAAATCCATAGGTTGTTATACTGATAGCAAGGTACATCTGCATATCAACCCAGATGTAATTCCAGTTGCCCAACCACATCGCCGACAACCATTCCATACTCGCAAGAAAGTCGATGCCGAACTGGATAGGCTGATAGAACTAGATATCATTGAACCGGTAACAGGCCCAACACCATGGGTAAGCCCAATTGTCACTCCACCAAAGCCGAAGAATCCAGATGAGATACGCATTTGTGTAGACATGCGTGTTCCCAACAAGGCAATAATGCGTGAACGCCATCCTACACCCACTGTAGATGATATGATTACCGCTTGAATGGTGCAACTGTATTCAGCAAGTTAGATTTAAACAAGGGCTATCATCAGCTTGAACTTGATGATGAGAGTCGATTCATCACAACGTTTACGACACATCGAGGTCTGTATAGGTACAAGCGCCTGAGTTTTGGTATTAACAGTGCTGCTGAAGTATTCCAGCACATCATCAGCCAGGTATTGCAAGATATACCTAATGCTGACAACATGTCTGATGACATCATTGTTTATGGCCGTACCCAAGCTGAACACGACAAAGCTCTTCGTGCAACATTGCAACGCTTACGAGAAAAGAATTTGACGCTAAGCCGAGCAAAGTGTGAGTTCAATCAACATAAAATTGAATTCTTTGGACATGTACTTAGTGACAAAGGTCTGTCTCCAGATCCTAAGAAAGTTGCAGATATCAAGAATGCTGCACCTCCTTCAACATCCACTGAAGTACATAGTTTTCTGGGAATGGCAAACTACTGTTCTCGCTTCATTCCAGATTTTGCTACCATTACGAAGCCTCTACGTGAGCTCCTGAAGAAAAATGCATCATGGTACTGGAGCGATGTCGAGCAAAATGCATTTGATGCTGTGAAAGATGCACTAGTAGAAAATGCGACTGCTGCATACTTTGATCCATCAATGGACACTGAGTTAACGGTGGATGCTAGTCCTGTTGGTTTAGGTGCTGTGTTAGCCCAACACAAACCTGGTCAACCAGATTCCAGAGTAGTAATTGCCTACGCCAGCCGTTCTCTCACAGATGTTGAGCAACGATACAGTCAGACAGAGAAGGAAGCTCTTGCTCTTGTATGGGGCTGTGAACACTTCAATGTGTATCTGCTTGGTGCACCCTTTACCACGATAGTCACTGACCACAAACCGTTGGAGACCATCTTCAATAATCCAAAGTCCAAACCACCAGCTCGCATTGAGAGATGGGCTCTTCGTCTGCAACCATACAACTTTACGGTGAAATACAAGCCAGGTGCAGGCAATCCCGCTGATTACATCAGTCGACATCCTGCCAACAGTTTCACCATCACCAAGCATCAGCAAGTTGCCGAGGAATATGTACACTCTGTAACCTGTGATGCAGTCCCTAAGGCTCTCACTCTTGATGAAATACGTACTGCAACCCTAGAGGACCCAACTCTGCAAGCAACAGTGGATGCATTGACTAAGAAAAAGTTTCCACGCATCCCACCCTCAGGAGTTGACCAAGATGCATTCAAAGCACTTGAACGCATCCAGACAGAATTAAGTGTTACGCAACAACGCGACACCGTGCTGCGAGGTACTCGTATCGTCATTCCAGCTGTTCTCCAGCAACGTGCTCTGAAGCTTGCACATCAAGGACACCAAGGTCTTGTAAGGACCAAACAGCTGCTACGAGAAAAGGTGTGGTTTCCTGGCATTGATCGTCAAGCTAAGGACATGCATGATGCCTGTGTCCCTTGCCAAGCTGCAGTGGATACTTCAAGACCAACACCTCTACAACCTTCACCACTACCTGCTGCACCATGGATGGAAGTATCGATGGATTTCTGTGGACCGCTACCAACTGGAGAGTACTTGATGGTAGTCATTGATGATCACTCACGTTATCCAGAAGTAGAAATCATCACTTCCACATCTGCAAAGGCTGTCATCCCGAAACTCGACAAGATCTTTTCAAACTTTGGCATTCCTGAAGTTGTCAAGACGGACAATGGACCGCCATTTAATGGACAAGACTTTGTCAACTTTGCTGAGCATATTGGATTCAAACACCGCCGTGTGATGCCACTACATCCACAAGCAAATGGAGAAGTCGAGAGATTCATGCAACCTCTCATGAAAGCTGTACGCTGTGCTCATGCCGAAGGACGATCCTGGAAACAAGCTATGTATGCTTTTCTCAGGAACTACCGTGCAACACCGCATGGAACACTGGGCAAGTCGCCTGGCGAACTTTTATTTGGACGTCCTATGAGAATCGCACTACCTGTCATGCCAGCCAAGGTAACGGATAAACGTCTCGCTCAGAAGGATGCACTAGCCAAGGGCAAAATGAAAATTGCTCATGATCAACGTGCAAAGGAACAATTCATAAAGGTTGGAGATACTGTTCTCGTTAAAAAGAAAAAAGAGGGAAAGTTAGATATGCCGTATGATACAAAACCATATAAAGTGATTAGTGTAAAAGGAACTATGGTAACAGCGAGTAATAGAGATCATAGTATAACACGTAATATGGCTTATTTCAAAGTGATTCCAACTAGTGTAGAAAATGATGAAGTGCAAAGTCGTGCAAAAGAAAAAGAAAAAATGAGTTATAACTCGATAAACAATTCATCGAGGGATATTCTTGTACTTAAGGACTCTCGTCCAAAACGTCATGTTAAACGCCCTACACGATATGATGATTAATTGTGTTCCTATGTAATGCAAAGTATTTACTTGTTATGCTGAACTAAATTTAATATTGTTTGAATAATGCAGATCTCTCATTCAATATTTTGTAACTTTGTATTACAGTTTCTTTCATGTTTGTTTAACATTGCATATGTATTTTTAACATTGAAATCCTTTGTGGTAAAGATTGTTTAAATTCTTTGTGTGTTTAATTAATGTTAAATGTATGCAATATCTCTTGATATGTTAATAACTTACTTTGTGTCAATAACTTTGCTTTGTGCTACAAGCATGGTAGACATCCTGTATTCATTCTTTTTAAAGAAAAGGAGGGATGTCATGTTCACAGAAAATGGTACCATCCGTTTTCTATGTGCGGCGGCTGGACGCCACTAGAGGAGGTAAACAAAGCACAGGACGCCTGCCAAGCTTGGGAGCCATAGTCATGTAATCGTTTATAAGTATTAAAGTCAGTAACCAGGAATGACTTTACATCAACCTTACCAAGACTATCTCAGCTATACACAGACATCTCAGCTATATACAGACACCACAGGTAGGGTCCTGAGAACCTGTTCTGTAAAGGAGAACCTGGGATAGGGAAATAGGCAAGCACTAAGTCTCCTGGTTTAAACTTCCTTACTTTACAGTGCTGGTCGTAACGAGTCTTCATCCTCTCCTGGGCTTTCTGTAGGTTGTTGCTGGCAAAGGAATGGACCCTCTCTAGAATGTGTCGGAGATTTTGAAGATACTGGGGCACATTCTGATGCTCACTGAAGGTGGCATCACGTAGAGAATCCTTGAAAGCCTTGAGAGGTGTACGGCACTTACGTCCGTAGAGCATCTCATAAGGAGATACTCCTAGTGACTCGTTGGGAAGACTTCTGAAAATACACATGATGAGATCAATTTGCCTATCCCAATCCTTTGAGGTCTCATTACAGAACTTTTTTAAGAGTGCCTTGATGGTTTGATGACTACGCTCGAGAGAACCCTGTGAAGCAGGATGATAGGGGCTGGACAGTACCTGTTTGATGTTGAACTCCTCCAGAGTCCGTTTGAAGAGATCACTGGTGAAGTTGGTGCCACAGTCGCTCTGAATCTCCCTCGGAAATCCATACTGGGTGAAGATTTTCAGTAGATTCTTCACCACTGTAGCAGCTGTAATATTTTTCACTGGAACTGCTATCGGAAATCTGGTGGTAGGACACAGGATGGTTAAGATATAGGCGTTGCCTGCACTGGTCCGAGGCAAAGGACCAACGCAGTCGATAATGAGCTTGTGGAACGGTTCCTCAGGCACCTGGATGGGTATCAGTGGTGCTCTGGGAATGGAAACGTTCGGTTTCCCGGCTAACTGACACACGTGGCATAATTGACATAAGTTTTACATCGTTTACCATACCTGGCCAGTAGTAGTCTTGTCGAATTCCATGGTAAGTCTTGTTGAACCCATAGTGTGACAAAGCGCCGTGGGCCAGGTGTAGAATCGTGGGCCGCAGGCTGGTGGGAATCACTAGTTGTTCAACGTTTGCCCAATCGTCCTCGTCCTTCAGTTTACTGGGTCTATACCTGCGATAGAGTATTTCGTTCTCCATAAAGAACCCAGGAACACTGTCGGATTGGGTTTCAGCCTGAAAGAATAATGGTGTCAATGTAAGATCATCTCTCTGTAACTTACGGAACTCCACCGCGGTCAGGTTAGGGGGTAGTTTCGAAGGGTCCTGAGGGACAGCGGTAGCAGTAGAGTCGGCTGGCTGTGGACGTGCAGCTTGAGCACGGGTGGTCACCATAACAGGAGGAGAACCTTCATCACTCTCTTGAACCTTTACTGGAAATGTTCAAAAATCGGGTTATCCACCACAGAGTTGCTTACCTCGGATATGTCCTTGATGATCAGGTTGTTTGGTTGTTGGTCTTCTGCCAAGTCGTTGCCCAGGAGAAGTTGCACTCCAGGCATGGGAAAAGGCTTTTCCCTGACGGCGACTTGGACTTCACCGGTCACGAAGGGACAATCCAGGTAAACTCTTGCAAGGGATAAGGAGTTGTAGCAGTAAGGTCAGTGATGAACACAGTCTCTCCTGTGTAGGCGACGTTGGGCACAGCCGATTTCAAGACGATCGATTGTAGAGCCGCTGTGTCCCTAGGATCTTAAGTCCGAAACGTCCCTCTGAATCTGAACCGTGGGTAGAGATAGTTCCTGGATATAGATGCTTGGTAAAGAGAGAGAGATCATTAGCATGAACACCAACATTCATTACAGGCTTACCGGACTTAGGGTGAGTAGTTTTAGACTTAGGGGGTTCGACGTTACCTTTAGATTGGGACTTACCACATTTGTCAATGGTGTGTCCATATAATCGACAATACCTGCAGTACAGTTGAGAGGTACCTTGATCTGGGCTCGCTTTCTCGTAACTGTACCAAGACTTCTTGCTGGTAGGATCTGGAGTCAGCCGGTGGATGAGGCTGTAAGTGTCAGCTGACTTCGCACACTTCACTAACTCCGTCTCTTCCTTGTCTGCTAAGTATAGGCGGACAGGAGGAGGTACACGTCTCAAAAATTCTTCAACCAGTATGAGGTTGACAAGTTCTGAAAAAGTAGAGACATGTGCTGCCTCCAGCCATTTCATGAAATATCTTTGTTTGGTGTTAGCAAATTCTAAGAAGGTGGTGGTACTTGCCTTGACGTAGTCACGAAACTTTCGTCGATAGCTTTCGGTGGAGAGAAGGTAGGCGTCCAACACAGCTTGTTTCAGGGTGGTGTAGTCGTTTTCCGAAGCCAAAGTGCTGAGTGTGACTGCTGCTCTACCTGTTAAATGTACTCTGAGAAGGGTAGCCCATTGGTCGTCAGGCCAATTAAGTTGAACAGCAAGGGTCTCAAAAGTGGTAAAGAACACATCAACCTCCGTTTCGAGGAACGGGGGCATTAACTTACTTGCATGGGAGATATTGAAACTGGGAGGAAGACTAGCTGCCGCTTGTTGGAGTTGAGCTTGGTGTGCAGCGTCCCTCGTGAGTTCTCGGTTACGACATTCTAGCATTGCTTCTGCCTGTCGTTTGTCGTGGTCGCGTTGTATCTCGAGTCGCTGTTTGTATAAGGCCAACTCACGTTCACTTTCTTCCTTCTTCAGGGCAGCTTCTTCCTTTCTGAGGGCAGCTTCTTCCTTTCTGCTTGCAGCTGCTTCTTGTTGTTGCTGTAGCTCGATCTTGGCAAGTTCCAATTTGAGCTTTATCGCTCTCAAGTCATCTTTATCTGAAATAATGTACTGTTCATGAGTAGAAGAATCTATAATATCTTCCTCAGCAAGGTGATCCAGTATCATATTATTAATGGCAAATTTGTTGGCTCCATCAGGAACTTCTAAGTGATACTCATGTGCAAGAGTTAACAAATCGACCCTCTTAGCGTGACGTAAGGTCCCTATTTCACTTTCTGGATCTGCTTTGAAAGCTTGTAAGCGGAACATGGTGAAAATATAGCAAAACAAAGGAGACGAATATAGTGAGAATATGGTGAGTGTCAGAAACAGGAAACGTGGCAACTGATACCTATCCTGTGGGGAATTATTAATAATTAAAGTAAATTCAAGATGGTAAATGAATAAGGTCGCAGGAAATCTTGTACCTGGTACTCACTATGGGAGGATAAAGGCAAGAAAATCCTACTAATTAGTGAAAACTAATTTTAAAATACAAGTGAAACACTAAATGGCTTCAAAATAAATGAGGTAGTCCAAAAAATGTAGTCATACCTTGCCAAGTCACTATAGAACATAAGCAATGGTACCCACTGAAATTGAATATGGTATTTACAGAATTAGCGAACTTTTGTGCTCAAAAGAAAGAACGCCAATTCCCTACCTTAGGTAAATACCATCAGTCTGACCGACGAGTAGGGGTGCGAGTGTCAACTGGTGACGAGAACTATCGGCGAGGTCCCAATTCGCCAATAATAGTTCGTGCTAGAGGATCTAAAGCCCTCTTTTTCCTCCTAGAGTCGGATTGCAGGACTTGGGTGCTATTGACCCGGAGACAGACCACAGTACCAGGGTACCTATGTGATAATCTGTCAAAAAGTGAGAAATATTGGGGGACAAAGATGTTAAACACGGAGGATAACACGGAAGGGGGAGACGACCAATTAAGAGTATGACTGCGGCCTACAGTCACCACGTAATCCAAAGTTGTCTCACTCTCACCATATGCTATTCCCGTAATGTACAATATACACAGCACCATATAAAATAAAAAATGATTAATGTGAATAATGGAAGCAAGGGAAATAAAGCCAAGTGTGCTTACCACAATTACCAATACCTGAGTGAAGCTCCGTGGACAGATCTCCATTTAATAGTGGCTCCGTGGACAGGCCCCCATTTATATGTGACGGTAACGAGTTGGAAATGGTGGTCGGCAGTCTTCCAACTAGCAGGTGTCAGTGCTGGGCCACATATAATATATAAAAAAAAGAAAAGGAAAAAAAAAGAGAAAAAAAAAGAATGACTGCGTGATTGGTAATCTGTGGTAAGGTTGGAAAGACGAAAAACAATAATAAAAATATGGATTTTAATAACAATAAAAAAACACAAATTGAAACAAATGCAAAATCTTGGCTTACTGGCAAAAATAATAAACAATATAAACATGAAAATAGATTACGTTAATGGGGAGGAGAATTGATATACAAAAGTAAGTAAAATATGAATGCTGGAATATATGCACTAACTATGAACCTCTATTTGACCACACAGAGTGAGTCACTTAGGAGTTCACAGCTTGCGAGCACACAATATTCTGGCTGGCAGAAACGCAAGGGACTCCAACAATAACTGGCGAGGACTTGTGATTGGCGGGGAGCCGGAGTGGAGTGTTGGTTGGCGGCCAATGAGGAAGCTGGATGGCCGCAAGTCGCTCGTTAGGCCGTGAAGGGTTCGGCGCGTCGACCAGGGGCAGCAGGTGCTGGAGTGGGGGAGGGAGTTGCTGGTACGTGTGGTGGCACTACAAAACGTATCTTGTATATTGATGAGGACAGGCGTGATTCGCAGAAATAGCAGGCTAAATCTCTGATAAGAGATTATCGTCACAATATATATATATATATATATATATATATATATATATAATATATATATATATATTATATATATATTATATTGAATTGAAACAACAAGGGACCCTAAGCTGCCAGCTTTCTTTCCAGCGCTCAGCGTGGCGATACAGAGGGAATGCGCACTGCATCCAGGGTTCCTGCCCGCCATCTGAGGAGCTGGAGGAACTCGACAACCTGTGATAACCATCTTTGTAACTATATGTAACTCCTTTTTGTAACAAAGTTCAAATATAAGCAAATATATATGTGTACATTCAAAGAATGGGGGTAGGAGAGAAAATATTTAGTGTTCAGTGAGAAACCACAAGTCTCCTCTGAATACGTTTTATTTTCTTCTCCGAGGCTATGGGTCCCCACATTGGCACCAGAGGTGGTACCCTTGATAGATCGATTTTGCCCAAACCGCTCCTGCAGTTTTCTAAATATCCTAAACA
>WNGS01159947.1:31797-43215 GCA_020271785.1 Procambarus virginalis
TCCCAAATTCGACGTTTGAGGCCATAATTTTGGAGCCAAATTCTGGCTCTCTGCACGTATTCGCAGTTTGAAATTACGAATTTTTATACCGAAAATATGCCAATTACTGAGAGCGGTGATGGGTCACATTTTACCCAAACACACCCTGCAGTTTTCAAAATAGCCCAAACATTCCAAATTCGAAGCTTGAGCCATATTTGGGAGCCAAATTCGTGCTCTCTGCACATATTCGCAGTTTGAAATTACGACTTTTTAAACCGAAAATATGCCAATTACTGAGAGCTGTGATGGGTCACACACATTATTAAAAACGTGGGAAATACGACTATATAGTCCATTATTCGTTCAAATCACATAAATCAATGCGTTTTCATTAGAATTAACAAAAATGTTCTAGATTTTCCGTGTATGTTACAGAAAGAAGATGTACTGCAAAAACAGCTCTAATGCGGCTGAAACGTCGAAATTTGCAATAAAATCAGGGTTTCTCTCCTAAGATACGGATTGTCAGTTTATTGTTATTAATTCATTACATATGCGACATATCTGATGTATACGCGTAATTGATTGCAAATTCACATTAAATACATTATTTCAATTAACCATTCGTACCTCGCTAAATTAGCGAGTAAGATATTGATTAGAAGAGAAACCCTGTTTTTATTGCATATTTCGACGGTTCAGCCACATTAGAGCTGTTTTAGCTCTAATCAGACAAGTTGCCGTTGCGTCCACCGCATCAGCTCTAATGCGGCTGAAACGTCGAAATATGCAATAAAAAACAGGGTTTAACTCCTAATCAATATCTTAGTCGGTATTGTAACGAGGTACGATTGGTTGATTGAAAATAATGTATTTAATGTGAATTTGCAATAAATTACGCATATAAATCAGATTTGTTGCATATGTAATGAATTAATAACAATAAACTGGCAATGCTTAAAAAGTGGGAAAAACTTTACCTCATTTACAGGTCCATACAGCCACAGTGAGACCTTTCCTGCTTCTCCTGCCGAAAACACTGACACTGAGACAGCGCTCTCTAATTCGGAAATCCTTACTGACATTTATAACCACCTTCAGGACAGTAATTGTGCTCCTTTATCATATTCTAATACTTCTCTCGCCTCGCCAGATATCATCAAGTCTCCCATCCTCCATAGCGACGCCAGTGGTACCGGCAACGTGGGTGACCTGGTACAACAAGGCGAAGAGACGCTACATACCAACTACCATAAACGACACCACGAGCAACGAGGAGCTACTCGTCGTCCTGAACAGGCAACACTTTGCTCCATATCAGCAAAGTACTCAGTCCCACCACCATCTACATGGACCACAACCATCTTCATTTCCTACAGACAGCCCAACTCAACCATCGACTACTTCTATAATGGGCTTGCCAGCTACATCATTTCAGCCTGGAGATTGCTACCCCCAGAAGTCTGACTACATCATATCAGACGTCCTCTCCAGCATCACTGAGGTAGAGCCTGCTCCACCTCTCACTCTACCTCCCGTGAACGTGACTCCACCAGAACCGCAGGCTTCAGGGGAGAGTTGTAACAATAATCTCTTCCCAGAGATTGAGCCTGCTCTTTCTGCTTATCGTCACATTCACAATACTCAAGATACGTTTTACAGCAGCTCAAACGTATATATCAAGACCAGCCACACGCACCTGCAAGTCCCTCCTCCCCCCACTCCTGCACACCTGGTCGACCCGCAAACTCCTGCTCCCAGCCAAACTACCGACTTGCGGCCGTCCTTGATTTTCATTTGCCATTCAACAACACACCACTCCAGCTCCACGCCAATCACATTCCTCGCCAGCCAATGTTGGAGTCACTAGCAGCCCTACCAGTCAGAATATATCTTGTGCTCTTGCTGTGAACACCTACTTGACCCACCTTGTGTGATCAAATAGAGGTTGATAGCTTGCGCATATATTCCCAGCACCATTTATCTTTGTATTCCAGTTAACGTAACCAGTTCCCCCCTTTTCAGTTTGTTATATTTATTTTTACGTGTTTTACTTTTACATTATTTTAAATGCCAAGGAATTGTCTTTATTTTATTTTGTTTTCTAGATTAAGTAAAGTGCATTTTTTTATATTTGTGTTTTCGTGTATCTTACCTTACCTTACCACAGACTATCAGACAAGCAGTCACTCTTTTTTTTCCTATTTTTTTTAATAACTTACATGTATGTGGCCAGCATTGACATCTGCTATTTGGAAGACTGCCGACCACCATTTCCAACACGTTACCGTCACAATATATATATATATATATATATATATATATATATATATATATATATATATATATATATATATATATATATATATATATATATATATATATATGTCGTACCTAGTAGCCAGAACGCACTTCTCAGCCTACTATGCAAGGCCCAATTTGCCTAATAGCCAAGTTTTCATGAATTAATTGTTTTTCGACTACCTAACCTACCTAACCTAACCTAACCTAACTTTTTCGGCTACCTACCTAACCTAACCTATAAAGATAGGTTAGGTTAGGTAGGGTTGGTTAGGTTCGGTCATATATCAACGTTAATTTTAACTCCAATAAAAAAAAATTGACCTCATACATAAGGAAATGGGTAGCTTTATCATTTCATAAGAAAAAAATTAGAGAAAATATATTAATTCAGGAAAACTTGGCTTATTAGGCAAATCTGGCCTTGCATAGTAGGCCAAAAAGTGAGTTCTGGCTACTAGGTACGACATATATATATATATATATATATATATATATATATATATATATATATATATATATATATATATAACTGAAAACTCACACCCCAGAAGTGACTCGAACCCATACTCCCAGGAGCAAAGCAACTGGTAACTACAGGGCGCCTTAATCCGCTTGACCATCACGACCGGACATAAGGAAGTGATAGCCTGAGCTATATGAACCACTTCCCCGCCGGCAACTGGATGGTTATCTTGGGCATAGCATTTTATCAAATCACCTCATTTTTTGGGGCAACACGTGAGGAACACAAATGCAAACAAGCCTGAATGGTCCCCAGGACTAGATACAACTGAAAACTCACACCCCAGAAGTGACTCGAACCCATACTCCCAGGAGCAAAGCAACTGGTAACTACAGGGCGCCTTAATCCGCTTGACCATCACGACCGGACATAAGGAAGTGATAGCCTGAGCTATATGAACCACTTCCCCGCCGGCACCTGGATGGTTATCTTGGGCATAGCATTTTATCAAATCACCTCATTTTTTGGGGCAACACGTGAGGAACACAAATGCAAACAAGCCTGAATGGTCCCCAGGACTAGATACAACTGAAAACTCACACCCCAGAAGTGACTCGAACCCATACTCCCAGGAGCAAAGCAACTGGTAACTACAGGGCGCCTTAATCCGCTTGACCATCACGACCGGACATAAGGAAGTGATAGCCTGAGCTATATGAACCACTTCCCCGCCGGCACCTGGATGGTTATCTTGGGCATAGCATTTTATCAAATCACCTCATTTTTGGGGTGCCGGCGGGGAAGTGGTTCATATAGCTCAGGCTATCACTTCCTTATGTCCGGTCGTGATGGTCAAGCGGATTAAGGCGCCCTGTAGTTACCAGTTGCTTTGCTCCTGGGAGTATGGGTTCGAGTCACTTCTGGGGTGTGAGTTTTCAGTTGTATCTAGTCCTGGGGACCATTCAGGCTTGTTTGCATTTGTGTTCCTCACGTGTTGCCCCAAAAAATGAGGTGATTTGATAAAATGCTATGCCCAAGATAACCATCCAGGTGCCGGCGGGGAAGTGGTTCATATAGCTCAGGCTATCACTTCCTTATGTCCGGTCGTGATGGTCAAGCGGATTAAGGCGCCCTGTAGTTACCAGTTGCTTTGCTCCTGGGAGTATGGGTTCGAGTCACTTCTGGGGTGTGAGTTTTCAGTTGTATCTAGTCCTGGGGACCATTCAGGCTTGTTTGCATTTGTGTTCCTCACGTGTTGCCCCAAAAAATGAGGTGATTTGATAAAATGCTATGCCCAAGATAACCATCCAGGTGCCGGCGGGGAAGTGGTTCATATAGCTCAGGCTATCACTTCCTTATGTCCGGTCGTGATGGTCAAGCGGATTAAGGCGCCCTGTAGTTACCAGTTGCTTTGCTCCTGGGAGTATGGGTTCGAGTCACTTCTGGGGTGTGAGTTTTCAGTTGTATCTAGTCCTGGGGACCATTCAGGCTTGTTTGCATATATATATATATATATATATATATATATATATATATATATATATATATATATATATATATATATATTAGCCAGAATGCAGTTCTTGGCCCTACTATGCAAGGCCAGATTTGCCTAATAAGCAAAGTTTTCCAGAATTTCAATATTTTTACAAATGTTTTTCTTGTGAAATGATAAAGCTATTCATTTCATTATGTATGAGCTAAAAAATTTAAATTTGAGTTAAAATTAACGTAGATATATGATCGAACCTAACCAATCCTGCCTAACTTATCTTAACGTAATCTAAACTAACATAACTAAATCAATAATTTATGTTCTTAATATAATATAATAATAATGTTAAAAAAAAATAGGAAACAATTTATTGAAAATAAAAAAAATCATGTGGCCTATTAGGCAAATTGGGACTTGCATATAGGCCAAGAAGTGCATTCTGGCTACTAGGTATGACAAATATATATATAATATATATATATAATTATATATATATATATATATATATTATATATATATATATATATATATATACCTTAATTTATTGCCTGGTAATGGCAATTCTATAATTGCAGAGTCTCCTGGTGCTGTTGCTGTTGAAGTGTTACCTGAAAACTTTGATGTTATTTCACATTTGTTATTATCTAAAAAAAAATTCCATATATATATATATACATATATAAATTAGATAAATATATATATATACATATAAGTTAGATAAATATACACACATACCAAAAGAATAGGGGTGGTAGGAGAATAAAATATCAAAGTGTTCAGTGAGGATCCACAAGGTCTTCTCTGAGTACTCTTTATTTTCTTCTCCGAGGCTATGGGTCCCTACACTTGCACCAGAGGTGGTACCCCTTCTAGGTAAAAAAAAAAAATATATACATATATATATATATATATATATATATATATATATATATATATATATATATATATATATATATATATATATATATATATATATATATATATATATATAATGCCTTATAAAGACCCTTAGGCCATTTTCATAGTCATTCCTGATGCAAGTGTCCTATGAAGGGTGTATAGATAGATGAATAAATCTGGTACTAGATAAATGGATAATATTATAAACACGTTTGTAAAAATATTACAAATACTGTATATATATAAAATTATTTAAATTTATATTTAAAAATATTTTTTGGTCAAAATATTGACTTATAGTTTGAGTGAAATTTAAAATAGCTAAAGAAGGTAGTCTAAAAATCAGTGTAAGATTATAATTAAAGTATAATAATTTAAGTAACTGCCAAACTTGCTGCAGAAATAAAAAAAATCCAAGAATCGCAAGTGAAGATTTCTCAATGGCAGCAAAGAAGAATGAAGGCTGAAATTTCTTGGGAAGAAAGTCGGTCAGTTCTATTTGAGTGGGAGGTGCGTAGGCACGCTATTCCAGTTAAAGGTACATACACAATACTTATAAGCATATTGTCTATTTACATCAGCATATCAGTTTACATTACAACTTATTATATTTGCATTTTTTTTAGTTATATTTTTTGAATAGAGAGTGGATACTTCGTTTTAAATATACCTGAAGCATTTTATCACTAATGAAAAATGTTTATGTATATTTATAGACAATATTTTTGTCCTAATTCTGCATGATTTGAAACTGTACAGAAGTCTTTTTTCACATAGATGCGATATTTTTGAACATATGTTTTCAAATATTATTATTTGACAGGCACAAAATGCTTCAAATGTATGATTGAAGCCAGCATCAAATGTGAAGATTGTCATCGCCTATTCTGCTACCACTGTGATATAAAAAAACATTTTTTAAACCCATTCCATGATAGGTTTTCCTGGGCCAGTGGATATTATGAAGCATTGCCACCAACTGTGACTGTCGACCTTAATGGGACATTTACTGACTGGCATATGTAAACCAAAAAATTATTTAGAAATGAAAATTTTTCATTTTACCAAGCATTTACAATATAAGTACCAAAATATTGAAGGAAAAAAAAATAAATTTAAATTTTTTACTCAATAAGGAATTCAATTTTTATGGCATTTGATTTACTGAATATAAATATGCAATCTTTTCTAAGTTTATTATTATTTTATTATTCAGAACCTATTGTGCCAGTTCCTGTGCCAAAAATTTCCTGTAACTGTAAAGACTGTAACATCAACATAAGGAGTTCTGATATCATGTGTACTTTCATAACGCTCTCAGGTATATCTTATTTAATATTAAATTTGAGCACGTAAGTCTAGGAGTATTTGCATCACTGAATATAATAGCATCACTGAAGTTCTAGTGACGATACCCATATCCAAGCATATGGACTTCAATCTTTGAAACACAAACATATCCATGCAGTGATGGAGGAGGAGGCAACGGCAACTTATCTGATTAGAGCTAAAACCACTCTAATCCGACTGAAACGTCGAAATATGCAATAAAAACAGGGTTTCTCTCCTAATCAATATCTTACTCGCTAATTTAACGAGATACGAATGGTTGATTCAAAATAATGTATTTAATGTGAATTTGCATTTAATTACGGGTATACATCAGATTTGTCGCATATGTAATGAATTAATAACAATAAACTGACAATCCGTATCCAAGGAGAGAAACCCTGATTTTATTGCATATTTCGACGTTTCAGCCGTTATAGAGCTGTTTTTGCAGTACATCTTCTTTCTGTAACATACACGGAAAATCTGGAACATTTCAGTCAATTTTAATGAAAACACATTGATTTGTGTGATTT
The DNA here is from genome assembly GCA_020271785.1 of Procambarus virginalis. Classification (NCBI taxonomy): domain Eukaryota; kingdom Metazoa; phylum Arthropoda; class Malacostraca; order Decapoda; family Cambaridae; genus Procambarus; species Procambarus virginalis. The sequence continues at coordinate 38,807 of WNGS01159947.1, forward strand.
GAACGAATAATGGACTATCTCGTCGTTTTTCCCACGTTTTTAAGGATTGCCAGTTTATTGTTATTAATTCATTACATATGCAACAAATGTGATGTATACACGTATTTAATTGCAAATTCACAATAAATACATTATTTTCAGTCAATCATTTGTATCTCGGTAAAGTAGCGAGTAGGACATTGATTAGGAGAGAAACCTTGTTTTTATTGCATATTTCGACGCTTCAGCCGCATTAGAGCTGTTTTAGCTCAAATCAGACAAGTTGCCGTTTCCTCCTCCGCATCAGGTCTAATGCGGCTGAAACGTCGAAATATGCAGTAAAAACAGGGTTTCTCTCCTAATCAATATCTTAGTCGCTATTGTAACGAGGTGCGAATGGTTGATTGAAAATAATGTATTTAATGTGAATTTGCAATTAATTACGCGTATACATCAGATTTGTCGCATATGTAATGACTTAATAACAATAAACTTACAATCCTTAAAAACGTGTGAAAAACGACGAGATAGATTTGTCGCATATGTAATGAATTAATAACAATAAACTGGCAATCCTTAAAAACGTGAGAAATACGACGAGATAGTTCATTATTCGTTCAAATCACACAAATCAACGTGTTTTCATTAGAATTAACTAAAATGTTCCAGATTTTCCGTGTATATTACAGAAAAATGATTATGTATGTTACAGAAAGCTGCAAAAACAGCTCTAATGCGGCTGAAACGTCGAAATATGCAATAAAATCAGGGTTTCTCTCATTGGATACGGATTGTCAGTTTATTGTTATTAATTCATTACATATGCGACAAATCTGATGTATTCGCGTAATTAATTGCAAATTCACATTAAATACTTTATTTAAATCAACCATTCGTACCTCGTTATAATAGCGAGTAAGATATTGATTAGGAGAGAAGCCCTGTTTTTATTGCATATTTCGACGTTTCAGCTTCATTAGAGCTGATACGGATTCTGATTAGAGCTAAAACAGCTCTAATGCGGCTGAAACGTCGAAATATGCAATAAAAACAAGGTTTCTCGCCTAATCAATGTCCTACTCGCTTCTTTAACGAGATACAAATGGTTGATTGAAAATAATGTATTTAATGTGCATTTGCAATTAAATACGAGTTTGCATCATATATATTGTATATGTTGTGAATTCGTTCAATACATGCGAGAGTTGGGGCTTACTCCCGCCGTTGACCCGTTGAACCTCCTCCAGTCTCCGGCAATGTTCTGGCACAGATAAAGCTCCAACGGGTAAACGGCGGGAGTAAGCCCCCGCTCTCGCATGTAGTGAACGAATTCACTACATATATTCAATCAAACAATCGTACCTCGTTAAAATAGCGAGTAATATATTGATCATGAGAGAAACCCTGTTTTTATTGCATATTTCGAGGTTTCAGCCGCATTAGAGCTGATGCGGAGGAGGCAACGGCATCTTGTCTGATTAGAGCTAAAACCGCTCTAATCCGATTGAAACGTCGAAATATGCAATAAAAACAGGGTTTCTGTCCTAATCAATATCTTACTCGCTAATTTAACTAGATACGAATGGTTGATTGAAAATAATGTATTTAATGTGAATTTGCAATTAATTACGGGTATACATCAGATTTGTCGCATATGTAACGAATTAATAACAATAAACTGACAATCCGTATCCAAGGAGAGGAACCCTGATTTTATTGCATATTACGACGTTTCAGCCGCATTAGAGCTGTTTTTGCAGTACATCTTCTTTCTGTAACACACACGGAAAATCTGGAACATTTTAGTTAATTCTAATGAAAACACATTGATTTGTGTGATTTGAACGAATAATGGACTATCTCGTCGTTTTTCCCACGTTTTTAAGGATTGCCAGTTTATTGTTATTAATTCATTACATATGCAACAAATCTGATGTGCACGCGTAATTAATTGCAAATTCACAATAAATACATTATTTTCAGTCAATCATTTGTATCTCGGTAAAGTAGCGAGTAGGACATTGATTAGGAGAGAAACCTTGTTTTTATTGCATATTTCGACGTTTCAGCCGCATTAGAGCTGTTTTAGCTCTAATCAGACAAGTTGCCGTTGCCTCCTCCGCATCAGGTCTAATGCGGCTGAAACGTCGAAATATGCAATAAAAACAGGGTTTCTCTCCTAATCAATATCTTAGTCGCTATTGTAACGAGGTGCGAATGGTTGATTGAAAATAATGTATTTAATGTGAATTTGCAATTAATTACGCGTATACATCAGATTTGTCGCATATGTAATGACTTAATAACAATAAACTTACAATCCTTAAAAACGTGGGAAAAACGACGAGATAGTCCATTATTCGTTTAAATCACACAAATCAATGTGTTTTCATTAGAATTAACTAAAATGTTCCAGATTTTCCGTGTATGTTACAGAAAGAAGATTATGTATGTTACAGAAAGCTGCAAAAACAGCTCTAATGTGGCTGAAACGTCGAAATATGCAATAAAATCAGGGTTTCTCTCATTGGATACGGATTGTCAGTTTATTGTTATTAATTCATTACACATGCGACAAATCTGATGTATACGCGTAATTAATTGCAAATTCACATTAAATACATTATTTAAATCAACATTCGTACCTCGTTTAATAGCGAGTAAGATATTGATTAGGAGAGAAATCCTGTTTTTAATGCATATTTCGACGTTTCAGCCGTATTAGAGCTGATGTGGAGTCTGATTAGAGCTAAAACAGCTCTAATGCGGCTGAAACGTCGAAATATGCAATAAAAACAAGGTTTCTCGCCTAATCAATGTCCTACTCGCTACTTTACCGAGATACAAATGTTTGATTGAAAATAATGTATTTAATGTGCATTTGCAATTAAATACGAGTTTGCATCATATATATCGTATATGTAGTGAATTCGTTCAATACATGCGAGAGTTGGGGCTTACTCCCGCCGTTGACCCGTTGAACCTCCTCCAGTCTCCGGCAATGTTCTGGCACAGATAAAGCTCCAACGGGTAAACGGCGGGAGTAAGCCCCCGCTCTCGCATGTAGTGAACGAATTCACTACATATATTCAATCAAACAATCGTACCTCGTTAAAATAGCGAGTAATATATTGATCATGAGAGAAACCCTGTTTTTATTGCATATTTCGAGGTTTCAGCCGCATTAGAGCTGATGCGGAGGAGGCAACGGCAACTTGTCTGATTAGAGCTAAAACCCCTCTAATCCGACTGAAACGTCGAAATATGCAATAAAAACAGGGTTTCTCTCCTAATCAATATCTTACTCGCTAATTTAACGAGATACGAATGGTTGATTGAAAATAATGTATTTAATGTGAATTTGCAATTAATTACGGGTATACATTGTTACCAGATCATTCGTTACGGCTCGTAGCACTGTACAGCATTAAGAAACTTGTTGTCTTGGGTCATGTTAGAATTGCTGTAATATAGAGGGGTCACCAGTGTAACCACATGATTGGCACAAGCAAGACTAAAGTATTTCTCCTTAGGACTAAGAAATATACATATAAATTATATTATATATTAACAATAATATAAATAACAAGATATTATATATATAGCACAGATGGACAAGATCACTTAAAAAGCAAATTAAAGTATTGTCTCTCTTATAATATAAAGTATGTTTGGCAAAAAAATATTAACAGACTTATCTCCCAAGTTGTTATCTCTCCTGTCCCGTGCGAGTTACTGACTACTTAAACTGCGGGAGTGAAAAAACATTGCTTCTGCCCCGCGGAAATTGCCAAACTAACATTATTTAATTAAACTTACATGGAGCAAAATAATGTGACAAGAGTAATCTTAAAGTAACTTCGTAAATGGTCAGAATAACATGCATAACAAAAAATGATGTAATTAATAATACATGCAGTAATTAAAATAAAATAACAAGGGAAATATTGGCAACGCTCCCCCGCCACCAGGAACTAGAAATTCTCACGGAATGTAGCCCCCAATGTTCAAACAATTACAGAATTCCATCAGTGATTCCTACTGATGATCATAGATAAAACCACTTTCCCACGAAATCAACCGTGAACCAACAAAGAATATCATCGTTCCCACGGGTGGAAAAGTTAGGCCTAATTCAACATATAAATCAGGCAAACACATATCTTACATACAAGTAAAGAATATTTAGATGTACATATATATAATCAGATAAAACAAGGCATATATATAAGTACAAATTAATGTAGAAGTACAAATTAATGTATTTAATTACGTAGCTATAGAGGTACATAACACTCAAGAAAAAAAAATGCAATGGATTGAAGATCAATGGCATTTTTTCTGAAGTAAAATTGTTAAGCACAAAAAAATAATACACAGGATGTTCAATATTATCTAAACCAACTTGAATCAACACAGCCCCTATACCA
>WNGS01159948.1:4543-28827 GCA_020271785.1 Procambarus virginalis
TAGTTGTAGAGTCAGCGGACCAGAAGTTGCATGTAGGAATTCATGATGCTTAGCCACAGTGTTACCTGTTAAGTAGATTATAAACGGTAGACACTAATGTAGGCACAATATATTACATGGCAATACATAGAATAAGCGACATTTCCACTAAAATATGGAGAGCGTTAAAGTGGCAGGAACACTAGGACCTACATAGTGTATAGAGACACAACAAGATCAATAAACTACGAACAAAGATACCTGAGGTGGAAGGGTCTATACACATTGAACCGAGGGATGCGAAACGATTGTTGTAATCACTCTTAAATCAAGTCATAAAACTACAAATTCTTAGGTGCTAGTTCATCACGAACGTAGTCTTCCTCTGCCATGTACGAACAGGCAGGGAGAGGGGAGCAGATAGAACTCATCCATTGTCCCTTCAGTTGTACCCATATCTTGAAAAATGATTTCGGGGCTTTTTAGTGTCCCCGCGGCCCGGTCCTCGACCAGGCCTCCACCCCCAGGAAGCAGCCCGTGACAGCTGACTAACACCCAGGAACCTATTTTACTGCTAGGTAACAGGGACATAGGGTGAAAGAAACTCTGCCCATTGTTTCTCGCCGGCGCCTGGGATCGAACCCGGGACCACAGGATCACAAGTCCAGCGTGCTGTCCGCTCGGCCGACCAGCTCTCCTTACAGACTGGAACACCACAGTCACACGGAGATGAATCATCAGACTGTTGGTGGTGTACTGTCGAAATAACAGGTCTGGACCGAAGATTATATGTGTGTACGTGGTGGGGTAGTATCGCTGGGCGTGTCTAAGACCGAAGTGGGTGTCACAGTGTTAGGGTCAGGCAGTACGTCGTCAGGAACAGGAGTCGGGGTGTCATTGTCAACAGTCAGACGGGCTAATTTCATGTGGTTGAGATGCTCATGTACTTGTTCTCCAGTGGCTAGGTTTTCCAGCTTGTACTTATTACCTGTGATATGCTCAACAACTCTGTAAGGACCAAGAAACTTCTCAGTCAGTTTGTACATGGGACCATCTCGTCGCTGGTTGAGGATCATTACTAAAGATCCAGGTCCTATTCTCGTAGGTTTAGCATGAGCGTTTTGTAACCACGTGAAATCATCAGTGGCTTTAGAGAGATGTTCCTTGACCCTCTGGAACACCAGTTGAGTGTCTCTCCGTTTTACCTTAACATAGTCGTCATAGTTGTAGAGTGGCGCGGGTTGCGAGGAGATGATGGCATTAGGAAATCTCATGTCTGTCCCAAATAGCACAAAGTGAGGTGTGTCTCCTATGGAGGAGTTGACAGAGGAGTTTATCGAACATTGGACGATTGGCATAAGTTCATCCCATTTGTGACTGTCCTGATTGACTGTCACTCTGAGTGCGTCAAGGACCTTCTTGTTAGTTCTTTCTGCAAGGCCATTGCTATCCGGTTGATAAGGCATTATATTACACTTTTTGATGTTGTACAATGTAGACAGTTGTTCCAGAACATAATTGTTGAATTCAGGGCCGTTGTCAGAGAGTATAACCGTAGGTGGACCATACCTGCAAATTATATGATCATGAAAGGCACTAGCTATAGTTTCTGCAGTCTTGTTTGGGATTGGAACCAGTTCACAGTATCTAGAGAAGTTATCTACCATAACTAGGAGATGTTTATTTCCTCTGGAAGTTTCAGCAAAATTTGTTAGCAAATCCATAGAAACACGATCCCAAGGCGCATTAGTCGTAGGGTAGGTCTGTATTGGGTTCGGGCCAGCAACATGGCCTCTGTGAGCTAGGCAGGTTAGACATTGATCCACGTGACGTTCAATATGTTTGGCCAATTTGGGCCAGTAGTATGTAAGACGAGCCTGCTTGATGGTGCGGTCCTTGCCAGGATGCGCACTGTGTGGGGCGTCATGAACAAGTTTTAACACGGTAGGAACTATTGACGCAGGAATAACAAGTTGATGTACCAGTCTGGCAGGAGATCCAAGCATAACCTTGCGATGGAGCACATGATCTAAGAGTACTAGATCCTTTAGTGGTACGGGTGGCTTGACCGTAAGAGTCGTGTGCGGGTCCATGAGGAAGCTTATGATCGGTGCCCACATTGGGTCCTGTTGTTGTGCGAGTTCTACATCTCGCAAGTCTAATGAAGGGTATTCAACGTGAACGGGAGCGACATAACGGGAGAGAGCATCGGCAACTACATTGTGTTTGCCAGGTAAGTATCCAAACGTGGGTAGGAACTCTTGTATGGTGAGCGACCAACGGGCAAACTTGCCTATGGGGTCTTGTCTCTGAACAAGGGAATGATAGCTTGGTGGTCCGTCAGTACATGGACAGGGTAGTTATAGATGATATCTCTGAAATGTTTGAGTGCCCACACGACAGCCAACGCTTCACGCTCGGTTGTCGAATAATTCTTTTCAGCTTTGGAGAGGACTCGGCTCGCATATGCAATGGCATGTTCTTTCTGTCGCTAGTTTGAGCGAGTACGGCACCTAACCCAATGTTACTGGCGTCAGTAACTAAAATGAACGGTTTGGTGAAGTCTGGGAACTTGAGAACGGGAGAAGATCAGGGCTTCTTTGAGCGTTTGAAATGCTTTCTCTTGATCAGTTGTCCAAACGAACGGAACGTCCTTTCTTAAGGAGGTGAGTGAGAGGAGATGCAATCACTGAATAACCGGCAATGAAATGGCGGTAGAATCCAGCTAGGCCTACGAACTTTTGTACAGCTTCAGCATTATGAGGGACTGGAAAGTTCTTGACAGCTTCTATCTTTGAATCTAGAGTGGTGATGCCTTGTGAGGTGACGCTATGGCCGAGAAACTGTATTTTTCTCTCATGAAGGCGCATTTGCTGAGTTTGATTTTCAGATTGGCTTCAGCTAGTTTCTGAAGGACTCGGTCCAAACTTTGAGATGTGACGGTACATCCTTGGACATGATAATGAGGTCATCGAGGTAGACCAGAGGTATTTCCTATCATTCGTCGAAACAGGTCTGTCATAAGCCTTGAGAAGGTAATAGGGCTGCTGCGTAAGCCAAAAGGCATGCGGGTGTACTGGTAATGACCATTAGGGACGGAAAACGCCGTCAGTTCTCGACTTTCTGGGTCGAGCGGTATCTGCCAAAATCCTTGCAATAAATCAAGTGTGGAAAAAACCTTATTCTGACCTATGTTCTGCAATAAGTCAGTAAGCACAGGAAGTGGAAATCGATCAGGAATCGTAACTTGATTAAGTTTCCTGAAATCAACGACGGGACGCCAAGAGCCATCCTTCTTGGGTACTAAGATTAATGGAGCATTCCACGGTGAAGTACTTTCTTCAATAACGCCATCGTGTAACATCTCGTCAATGAGTCGGTCTGCAACAGCTCGTTGAGAATGAGGCAATCTGTACGCGGGTACAAAATTGGGCGAGTACCTGGTTCCAGTGGAATTTTGTGAGTAATGAGGTGCGTCAGTCCAAGTTGTTCACCTGTCAGTGCAACAACGTTGCGATGCTTGTTGAGGATGGCCAATAACTGAGATTGGGCGTCAGGGAAGTCAGTGGCACTAAGATGCACAGGTGAGATCGCGATCTGATTTGGATTTGTGTTGTGAGAGTGCATGTACCATTGGTCAGTAGAGACCTCATCCACTACTCGCACCGTAACGAATAATGGGCAAAGTCAACAATGTGTGTGCCTGATGCAAGGTGAATGTTGGCATTGGACGTTGGCAACATAAACAGCAGTAGTGTTATTCTGCCCTGATGTAAGGACGGTTCTACGTAGGTACCAGATTACATTGATTTGACAGTGTCACTGTCAGCTATTACGTGTTCTAGGTCAGATACACCAGGTATTTTGACAATAACCTTTGTTAGTGCATGAGAATGTAGTACCGTGTCTTGGTGTAAGATGCCTCTGACCTGACTGATGTTAGACTCCAGGCAAGTAAGGTAATGAACAATCGCTGGGGCCCCTGCAAAGATTCATTGACCTCACCGACCTGCGAGACTGTGGAAACGTGCGTTGGTCTGGTGTCAGTAAGTGACTGAGTGACGGGTTTGTTTGGCGTGACTGGTGGTCTGGTGTCAGTAAGTGGCTGAGTGACGGGTTTGTTTGGCGTGACTGGTTAGTGTACCCTGGTCTTCCCTGGTTTGTATGTACCTGACATAGTCCCAATGGTTGGTGAACTCATGTCCCATGGTGTACACACTGCAAAGAGGTACCACTGTATCACCAATTGTTGCTTCCCAACGGTAAGCATCGATAGTAACTCGGTAGTCTCTCATGGTGTTTAATCCTAGTAAATATCTCCAGGGAATCGTACTGCACCGGCTATCACACATGGCACGGTGAGTGATCTGTCATTAACTATTAACTCTATGTCTGCTTCACCTAACGTTGGAGTCATTCCTCCAGTAAGTCCACCAAGGTTGGAAACAGACGACTGGCGTATATCGAGTCGGTCGCGTAGGCCATGAAGGGCATCTTGTTTAATGATGTTGACTCTAGCTCCTGTGTCTAGGAAAATCTTAACATGTCGACCCTTCAGAGTGGCTGAAATCAGAGGACCTTCTGTGTTCTTGTTAGGCATCCTGTTAAACATGTTATTACGAGACTGACATGGTCGACGTGGGGTCTGGAGTACATGTACACGAGTACCGTCAGTGTGTAGTTCGTCCATGTTATCCTCCTCTGCTAAGGTACCGTACCTGTTACGGTAGGCACTGAGTATACAGGGAGGTCGTCTCGCTTCCCTACGTCATACCGTTTACCCAGGCTGCTATACCTTCCCCCGACTGAGAGTCATAGGGCTGATCTGTGTTTTCGTAGGTCGTGTCTGCATTATCCTTGACGGCCGTGGCGCCGTTTGTCACGTGCGAGTCACGGTGTCCATCTGTGTCGTGACTGTCAGTTGTTGCGTACCTAACATGGGCAGTTGGTCGGGTTGCAGGCTACGTGTAGGGCTCGGTCGGCGCTGGTTAGTTGTTGCAGCCTGCGGTTGCTTACGGAAGGAGGAGTAGGACTAGAACGGTTAGCCTGGTTAGTACCGCGGCGGGCTCTACAGTCAGCAGTGTCATGTCCAGGTCGGCGGTGATATGTGCAATAAGAACGGGTGTGATTATGTGATGGCCTGTGTTGTTATGTCTAGCATGCTGTTGGTAACGAGTGTTAGTTGATGTACACTCTGCCTTACGGTGTCCTGGTTTGCCACAGTTAAAACATTCTGGCGTTCGAGGTCGCTGAGGGTATTGAGGGGAACCTGTCCTAGAGTATGACCTGGGGCCATACGAAGGCGGAGGAGACCTAGCACGAGTCTGAACATGTCTAGGGTAGAACGCGTGACAACGTTCACAGTGGTATGGGAACTGTTTGCACGAAAAACGGCAGAAAGCTGGGCAGAATCCCGGGACTTTAGCCTGTCTGTGGACTCTACCATGACGTCCATTAAGTCCCAAAGTGTGTGGTAGGACCAAAATTCTTAGCCTCGATGTCTTTCAGTATGGCCTCGGGGGCATGACTCTGCATGGCACCGAACGCCAATAGTTTACCCACATTCTGTATAGTGAGGCTTCCACTAGCATCCCATCTAGAACCCATCAAGGCTTTCTCCAGTGAGTCCTGTAGCGTAGCTAGACGCGTGGCAAAAGCGTTGCGTGTTTCATCAGGACGCATTACTGCAGTAGCTAATTGGCGAGCAATGCCAAAGGGATCACGATCAACTACCGATATATATCTCTTCGAAAGAATTTCTTAAATTCTTCCCAGTTTACAATTTTCTTTAAGTCAGTGTCCTGCTACGAGATACGCGTCTTCAGATTTATAGTCAAGTGTGGACGTCGCCATACTGATATAGTCCGCGTCTGTGACAGCAGTACCCTTGCTCTTCGCTCTAGCCTCTACACTAGCGAACCATGTCTCCAAGAGGGTTGGATCCTTTCCACTAAACGGGCGAATGTCAACAGACTGTAAGAACGGTAACGGTGTTCGAGTTAGACCCGCAGTATTCAGGGCTTGAGTCATGATTACTGAGTCGCTGCTGGTTGTAGAGGTTAATGAGGATAAGCTACCGAGAGTTGGGGTGGGAGTTCACTGGCTAAGGATAAGTGAGCGAGCGTAGGGAGCTCACTAGTTAAGAGTAAGTTACTCTCCGATAGTGAACGAGACCATAGACTGTAGGGGTAAGTGCGCGAGCGAGGCCTGAGCGAGTATCGGTTATCCATAAAGTAAGTTTACATTGTGCCCACGAAAGTCCACAGTTTACTCTACTACACAAATAACAAAGGGTACTTAACTAGAGCTGAAGGCTGCTGGGGCTGCAATCTGTTCAAGGGGCAGAGATGATCTGGTCGTCACAGGTCCGGCGTCGTGCTGCGGCGTCGTTGGCGTCGGGAGGCGGCAGGAGACGTCAGGCGGCAGAATCGTCAGGNATATATATATATATATATATATATATATATATATATTATTAAATATGACCGAATAAGTAAGATTAATAATTCTAACACGAATTTTCTCGATTTTCCTTATATTTCTTTTACTGGTGACGGTAAATAAAAAATCAATTCTCCAAATTCATTTTTATTTCTAGTCTGACGCGACACTTGAGCGCGTTTCGTAAAACTTATTACATTTTCAAAGACTTTAGTTTATCAACACACAACTTATGCCTGAAACAACATTGGGTCTTATACCTGCATTTGGGTGAGGTGATGTAATACAATAGTGGGGTGAAAAACAAACTTTCAACAAAACACAGAACGGGGTATAGAAGTTGGGTACAAATAGAACTGCAGAAGGCCTATTGGCCCATATTTCTTGATGTTTCTATATTGGAGCGGAGTCTTGAAGTGAACTCCGCTCCAATATAGAAACATCAAGAATATGGGCCAATAGGCCTTCTGCAGTTCTATTTGTACCCAACTTCTATACCCCGTTCTGTGTTTTGTTGAAAGTTTGTTTTTCACCCCACTATTGTATTACATCACCTCACCCAAATGCAGGTATAAGAGCCAATGTTGTTTCAGGCATAAGTTGTGTGTGGATAAACTAAAGTCTTTGAAAATGTAATAAGTTTTACGAAACGCGCTCAAGTGTCGCGTCAGACTAGAAATAAAAATGAATTTTGGAAAATTGATTTTTCATTTACCGTCACCAGTAAAAAGAAACATAAGGAAAATCGAGAAAATTCGTGTTAGAATTATTAATCTTACTTTTTCGGTCATATTTAATAATATATATATATATATATATATATATATATATAAATAAATAATATATATATATATAAATAAAAAATACAAAAATAGAAAAAATTAGGAATTGAGGATGTGTATGTATTTTTTGTGTACAATTGTTTGCAGTTGCCAGACGCCAGAAGTTTCATACTCTAATGGCTTCTGTTTTGTTAAATTATTCATAAATAATTCATAAATTATTGTACATGAAAAAAATATAAACAGAATTCGAGACAATAAAGAATATTTTGGGTGGAGGAGGAGTGTGGGGGGGGGGTGGTCACCCACACCAGTTAGCTTACTCCTATTAGGCTATCTTCATGGTAGGTGGACAGAGGCATCAGGTGAACTTTCTCCTGGATTCATCTCATAATTATTAGCTTTTTTCCAGGCACCAAATTGCTGTTAGACTAAGAGAGAAAGTGGGTGACCATGCCCAGACTGCCTCCCACAACAGTTCCCTTGCTCCTGGGCGGCACCGTTATATAACATTGTGGACCACCTCTCCGCCCCTCTCTCTATCATACTTTAAAACGACGGAGCCACTTGTGCCTTGGCAGCAATTACAGTAACCAGTAGTTATGGTGCCACCACCCTAATGGAGGCGTGGGGAGCCCTTGCTGGTGTTGGGGCAGGTGTTACCCACAGTGGCAGCACTCAGTGGGGGAGTGACACATGTTCTGGCACCTGTGTTCCCTAACACCTGCTCCCTCATGTCCCCCATCCATAGGGACATGTGTGTGAGGGGACATCCTATGCTACCTCTGGGATGGGATAGGATGTGCAGGTCGTCCTGTAGTCCGTTGTGATGGGATGTGTCGTGCCTGCAGAGCTCTCCTGGTCCTCGAGGTATTAATGCAGGAACACACAGAGTACTCACACTAACATGCCTGCATCTGTGACTACGAATCCCGAGTGCTGTCCACTCAGCTGTCAGGCCCTCTTGTCAAAGGATAGGGCACTGGTGCACATGGGTATGTCTCCTCCCTATTCCAGCTGCCCCACTACACTCCACCTCCTCCATCCCAGATGAACACTCCACTCCTCTCTACTCTACCCATTCCACCCACCTGGCCAGACCCTCTAGCACCACATGCAAAATCGCCGTCACATTTCATCCCGTTCTCCCAATAGAACGTCGTATTTTGACGTATAGTCTACCTAAGACAAAAAATGGTTGCACTAGAAAATGGCAGAAGCTCGCGAAATTGTCCCGTTTTCTGTTTTGGGTCCTCTGGTAGGTTAGGATAAGGGCACTTTAGTACGACAGTTTCTTGACGTTGGTGAACTGTAGGAGGACGGGGAGGACATTCTCCTGGACACTAGGCCTAAAAAAGCACTTACACGTAAAGTCTTTATGGGGCTGCACCCCCCCCCCTGGAGAAGGGGGTACATATACCTGGTACAGATTGGTCTTACTATAGGCCTATACTGGGGCCATGGACCTCTATTATCCTGCCTACAGGACACCACTTGAAGATTCGTAGGTAATAAGCTAGCCTCTTGAATTGTCACTACGGACAGAAAATGGTGTACATAAACACCCTAACCTAACCTAACCTAGCGTAATCTATCTTGAGGTTATCTTGTGATGATTTCGGGGCTTTAGTGTCCCCGCGGCCCGGTCCTCGACCAGGCCTCCACCCCCAGGAAGCAGCCCGTGACAGCTGACTAACACCCAGGTACCTATTTTACTGCTAGGTAACAGGGGCATAGGGTGAAAGAAACTCTGCCCATTGTTTCTCGCCGGCGCCCGGGATCGAACCCGGGACCACAGGATCACAAGTCCAGTGTGCTGTCCGCTCGGCCGACCGGCTCCCATATAACCTAACCTTACTTAACCAAAACTAACCTAACCAAACCTAACAAAACTAACTTAACCTAACCTAACGTAAACTAACCTAATTCAACTTAACCTAAACTAACCTAAACTAAGCTAAGCTAAGCTAACCTAAACTGAACTAACCTAACTGAGCGATGCACACATAGAAAACGTGAATCTTTGTGAGCTACATAGATTTATAGTACATCATACTTTAGCCGTTCTGGGACATTGTTGTTGTCAAAATGTTGTATTTCACAGGACATGTTGTATTAATACATGACTAACACTGTGGCGTTCCTGGTCGCCGTTATTGAGGCTCTCATACAGAACACCCCTAGAGAACTTTAGAGAACACTAGTGAACCCTAGATAACCCTAGATAACCCTAGAGAACCCTAGAGAACCCTAGATAACCCTAGAGAACCCTAGAGAACCCTAGAGAACCCTAGAGAACCCTAGATAACTTTAGTGAACCCTAGATAACCCTAGAGAACCCTAGAGAACCATAGAGAACCCTAGATAACTTTAGAGAACCCTAGAGAACCCTAGATAACCCTAGATAACTTTAGTGAACCCTAGATAACCCTAGATAACTTTAGAGAACCATAGAGAACCCTAGATAACCCTAGATAACTTTAGTGAACCCTAGATAACCCTAGATAACCCTAGATAACTTTAGAGAACCATAGAGAACCCTAGATAACCCTAGATAACCCTAGATAACTTTAGTGAACCCTAGATAACCCCAGATAACTTTAGAGAACCCTAGAGAACCCTAGATAACTTTAGAGAACTCTAGAGAACCCTAGAGAACCCTAGATAACTTTAGTGAACCCTAGATAACCCTAGATAACCCTAGATAACTTTAGAGAACCATAGAGAACCCTAGATAACCCTAGATAACCCTAGATAACTTTAGAGAACCATAGAGAACCCTAGATAACCCTAGATAACCCTAGATAACTTTAGTGAACCCTAGATAACCCTAGATAACTTTAGAGAACCCTAGAGAACCCTAGATAACTTTAGAGAACTCTAGAGAACCCTAGAGAACCCTAGATAACTTTAGAGAACCCTAGAGAACCCTATATAACCCTAGATAACTTTAGAGAACCCTAGAGAACCCTAGAGAACTTTAGAGAACCCCAAAGAACCCTAGAGAATCCTACATAACCCTAGAGAAACCTAGATAACTTTAGAAAACCCTATATAACCCTAGAGAACTTTAGTGAGCCCTATATAACCCTNGTGAGAGCCCATTAAGCCCTAATGAGGTGGTTGTGAGTGCCCATTAAGCCCTAATGAGGTGGTTGTGAGTGCCCATTAAGCCCTAATGAGGTGGTTGTGAGAGCCCATTAAGCCCTAATGAGGTGGTTGTGAGAGCCCATTAATTAAGCCCTAATGAGGTGGTTGTGAGTGCCCATTAAGCCCTAATGAGGTGGTTGTGAGTGCCCATTAAGCCCTAATGAGGTGGTTGTGAGTGCCCATTAAGCCCTAATGAGGTGGTTGTGAGTGCCCATTAAGCCCTAATGAGATGGTTGTGAGTGCCCATTAAGCCCTAATGAGGTGGTTGTGAGTGCCCATTAAGTCCTAATGAGGTGGTTGTGAGTGCTAATTAAGCCCTAATGAGGTGGTTGTGAGAGCCCATTAAGCCCTAATGAGGTGGTTGTGAGTGCCCATTAAGCCCTAATGAGGTGGTTGTGAGTGCCCATTAAGCCTGATGAGGTGGTTGTGAGTGCTCATTAAGCCCTTATGAGGTGCCTGTGAGAGCCCATTAAGCCCTAATGAGGTGGTTGTGAGTGCCCATTAAGCCCTAATGAGGTGGTTGTGAGTGCCCATTAAGCCCTAATGAGGTGGTTGTGAGTGCCCATTAAGCCCTAATGAGGTGGTTGTGAGTGCCCATTAAGCCTTATGAGGTGGTTGTGAGAGCCCATTAAGCCCTAATGAGGTGGTTGTGAGTGCCCAGTAAGCCCTAATGAGGTGGTTGTGAGAGCCCATTAAGCCCTAATGAGGTGGTTGTGAGAGCCCATTAAGCCCTAATGAGGTGGTTGTGAGTGCCCATTAAGCCCTAATGAAGTGGTTGTGAGTGCCCATTAAGCCCTAATGAGGTGGTTGTGAGGGCCCATTAACCCTAATGAGGTGGTTGTGAGTGCCCATTAAGCCCTAATGAGGTGGTTGTGAGTGCCCATTAAGCCCTAATGAGGTGGTGTGAGAGAGCCATTAAGCCCTAATGAGGTGGTTGTGAGAGCCCATTAAGCCCTAATGAGGTGGTTGTGAGTGCCCATTAAGCCCTAATGAGGTGGTTGTGAGTGCCCATTAAGCCCTAATGAGGTGGTTGTGAGAGCCCATTAAGCCCTAATGAGGTGGTTGTGAGAGCCCATTAAGCCCTAATGAGAGACTGGTTGAGGACCTGAATGTTATGTATTACTGCCCTTTAGGGGAGATTGCTGTGACATATATGTGGCTAAAACACCATGGCGCTTGGCCAAGTCATGTGTGTGTGTACATCTGTAGCATGAGCTTGGGCCAGGCCATGTGTGTACACCTGTTCAGGGTGTCAGTTCCCCCACTGTATCTTGTATGTCGTGATTATTGCTCCCCTGTGTCGTGCTGCCCCTCGTAGCTCAGACCTCTCAGTTCCGGGACTAGTCTGGTGGCATACCTTTGAATCATCTCTAACTGTGTCTTGTATTTAACTAGGTATGGACTTAAGGCTGGAGCTGCATATTTCTGGTCTGACATAAGTGGTATACAGGGTTCTGAACGATTCCTTACACAAGTTTCTAAAAGCGGTTCATATGTTGGCCAGTCTAGCATATGCCGCTGATGATATCCTTTTGATGTGGGTCTCTGGGGACAGATTCGGTGTGATATCAATCCCCAGATCTTTCTCTTTATTGGACTCTTGCGGGATTTCACTTGACGGGTATGTGTGTACTCACCTAATTGCCTAATTGTACTCACCTAATTGTGCTTGCGGGGGTTGAGCTTTGGCTCTTTGGTCCGCCTCTCAACTGTCACTCACTGGTGTACAGATTCCTGAGCCTACTGGGCTCTATCATATCTACATTGAAACTGTGTATGAAGTCAGCCTCCACCACATCACTTCCTAGTGCATTCCATTTACTAACTATTCTGACACTGAAAAAGTTCTTTCTAATGTCTCTGTGGCTCATTTGGGTACTCAGCTTCCATCTGTGTCCCCTTGTTCGCGCCCCTCCAGTGTTGAATAGTTCATCTTGTTTTACCCGGTCAATTCCCCTGAGGATTTTGTAGGTTGTGATCATGTCCCCCCTTAGTCTTCTGTCTTCCAGTGTCGTAAGTTGCATTTCCCGCAGCCTTTCCTCATAACTCATGCCTCTTAGTTCTGGGACTAGTCTAGTAGCATACCTTTGGACTTTTTCCAGCTTCGTCTTGTGCTTGACAAGGTACGGGCTCCATGCTGGGGCCGCGTACTCCAGGATTGGTCTTACATATGCGGTGTACAAGATTCTGAATGATTCCTTACACAGGTTCCTGAACGCCGTTCTGATGTTAGCCAGCCTCGCATATGCCGCAGACGTTATTCTGTGTGTTGTGTGTGTGTGTGTGTGTGTGTGTGTGTGTGTGTGTGTGTGTGTGGTGTGTGTGTGTGTGTGTGTGTGTGGTGTGTGTTAATCTAGTTGTGTTCACCTAGTTTTGCTTGCGGCGGGTTACCTGCTTGATACCTGCTTGATGGGGTTCTTGGAGTTCTTCTACTCCCCAAGCCCAAGTCTAGTTTCCTCTTGAAGATGTCCACGGTTGTTCCGGCAATATTTCTTATGCTCGCTGGAAGAATGTTGAACAACCGTGGACCTCTGATGTTTATACAGTGTTCTCTGATTGTGCCTATGGCACCTCTGCTCTTCACTGGTTCTATCCTGCACTTTTTCCATATCGTTTACTCCAGTATGTTGTTATTTTACTGTGTAGATTTGGGACCTGGCCTTTCAGTATTTTCCGTGTGTATATTATTTGGTATCTCTCTCGTCTCCTTTCTAGAGAGTACATTTGGAGAGCTTTGAGACGATCCCAATAATTTAGTTTATCTCGTCTATGCGTGCCGTATATGTTCTCTGCATTTCCCCAATTTCAGCAATCTCTCCTGCTCTGAAGGGGGGAAGTGAGTACTGAGCAGTACTCAAGACGGGACAACACAAGTGACTTGAAGAGTACAACCATTGTGATGGGATCCCTGGATTTGAAAGTTCTTGTAATCCATCCGATCATTTTTCTGGCTGACGCAATATTTGCTTGGTTATGCTCCCTAAACTTTAGGTCGTCAAACATCATTATTCCCAAATCCTTTACATGTTGCTTTCCTGCTATGGGCAAATATGATTTTGTTTTGTATCCTGTATTATGTTTAAGGTTCTCATTTCTAACGTACCTGAGTACCTGGAATGTTATTAAACATCATGTTATTGTCTGCTGCTCAGTCGAACACTTTATTAATATCTGCTTCTAGTTTTTCAATGTCTTCAGGAGAGGTAATTTTCATGCTGAATTTTGTGTCATCTGCAAAGGATGATACGAAGCTGTGACTTGTATTTGAGTCTATATCTGATATGAGAATAAGGAAAAACAGTGGTGCAAGGACTGTACCCTGAAGTACAGAGCTTTTAACTGCGCTTGGACTCGATTTGATATGGCTGACTGTTACTCTTTGTGTTCTGTTCGACAGAAAACTGAGTATCCAGCATCCTGCTTTACTAGTTATTCCCAGGGGTTGAGCTCTTCTCGGTTCGGGCCGCCTCTCAGCTGTCATTCAATCAACTGTTACTAACTACTATGTCCCATATTGACTAACTTTCACCCTCCTGGGCTGAGGTATGCTGTACTCTGCAATTACTATATGAATATTAAGCACTTAATCACCTTCAGTGGTTAAGTGCTTAATAACACACGAGTTTCTCTATCAGCTATCTTACCCTCTCAGAGTGGGAGAGCCATAAATGTATGTGTATGTATGGGTGTGTATGTATATGTCTATATAAACATATGTTGTTAAATATGACCGAAAAAGTAAGATTAATAATTCTAACACGAATTTTCTCAATATTTCTTATGTTTCTTTTTACTGTTGATGGTAATTAAAAAATCAATTCTCCAAAATTCATTTTAATTTCTAGTCTGACGCGACACTTGAACGCGTTTCGTAATAACTTATTACATTTTCAAAGACTTTAGTTTACACACACACAACTATAACCTGCAAACACTAAACAGAGTTCTTACTATGCTAATATTTAACCCCTGCACTGCTCACCCATTTTCGGCAAAAACGTCTTGGTGCAATTCTCAAGGACATAGTTTTGTTATTTTTATAAATGTTCAGGTAAAGTTAATGTCAAAATGTTTCTAAAGTCAACTATTTTAATTTCAAAACACAAAGAGTAATGAAAACATTACAAAACATTAAAATATATCCTAATTAAAAACAAAAAGCACAACTCTCAAGAGCACCTACAGGCGCTTTGCGCAGTGCAGTGGTTAAGCAGCTTTTGCCTTATATACTGCACAATGCACAACTATATAAGACAAAAGCTGTTTAAATATTAGCATAGTAAGAACTCTGTTTAGTGTTTGCAGGTTATAGTTGTGTGTGTGTAAACTAAAGTCTTTCAAAATGTAATAAGTTATTACGAAACGCGTTCAAGTGTCGCGTCAGACTAGAAATTAAAATGTATTTTGGAGAATTGATTTTTCAATTACCATCAACAGTAAAAAGAAACATAAGAAATATTGAGAAAATTCGTGTTAGAATTATTAATCTTACTTTTTCAGTCATATTTAACAACATATGTTTACAAGAAAGACTGCTACCAAAATATACTAATATGTCTATATATGTATATGTACTCACCTAGTTGTACTCACCTAATTGTGCTTGCGGGGGTTGAGCTCTGGCTCTTTGGTCCCGCCTATCAACTGTCAATCAACTGGTGTACAGATTCCTAAGCCAACTGCGCTCTATCATACCTGTATTTGAAACTGTTTATGGAGTCAGCCTCCACCACATCACTTCCTAGTGCATTCCATTTATTAATTACTCTGACACTGAAAAAAATCAGAGCCATGTCTCTGTGGCTCATCTGGGTACTAAGTCTCCACCTGTGTCCCCTTGTTCGTGTTCCACCCGCGCTAAACAGTTTGTCTTTGTCCACCTTGTCAATTTCCCTGAGAATTTTGTAGGTGGTTATCATGTCTCCCCTTACTCTTCTGGTTTCCAGGGACGTGAGGTTCAGCTCCTTTAGCCTTTCCTCGTAGCTCATTTCTCTCAGTTCCGGGACGAGCCTGGCGGCATACCGCTGAATCTTCTCTAACTTTGTCCTGTGTTTAACTAGGTATGGACTCCAGGCTGGAGCTGCATATTCCAGGATTGGTCTGACATAAGTGGTATACAATGCATAAATCCTGAACGTTCAAATCCTGAACGATTTCTTACACAAGTTTCTAAAGGCACTTCTTATGTTGGCTAGTCTAGCATATGCCGCTGATGATATCCTTTTGATGTGGGCCTCGGGGGACAGGTTCGGTGTGATATCAACCCCCAGATCTTTCTCTATTTGACTTTTGCAGGATTTCACCTCCCAGATGGTACCTGTGTTCAGCCTCCTGCTTCCTTCTTCTAATTTCATCACCTTACACTTTCCTGAGTTGAACTTTAACAGCCATTTTCTAGACCATTCCTCCAGTTTATCCAGGTCATCCTGTAGTCTCTGTCTATCTTCATCCGTCTTGATTCTTCTCATATTTTTGCATCATCAGCAAACATTGAGAGGAATGAGTCTATACCCTCCGGAAGATCGTTTACATATACAGTATTAGAAACAGGATGGGTCCAAGTACTGAGCCCTGTGGGACTCCACCGGTGACATCTCGCCACTCTGATGTCTTCCCCTCACAGTTACTCGCTGTTATGTACTGTATATGTGGAAGCTGATCGAAATTACACTTCACCTTTGTAAATGCACATTAATGATACTATGTAAAGAACACATCGACCACTTTATGTAGGGCAGACGTAACTCTGTGTATCTATGTATTTATGTCTGTAGGTTAGATTAGCATGTTAAAAGCACTACAATCACCTCTGTGGTTGATTGTTCAATAAACCCCTGAACTATGTGTTTAACAGATCTCTAACCCTGTCCATGGAGGACAGAAGAAAATGTATATATGCTGGTTAGCATTGTAAATGTGTGGCCACGTCTGTGGTAGAAAATAATAATAAAAAACTAACTACTAACTATTCCCCCCCCCCCACACACACACACTTAGAGTTTAACCCAAGCAAATGTAATGTAATGAAGATAGTTGTAGGGAGCAGGAGGCCAGATACAAGGTACCATCTGGGAGAGGAAATACTTCAAGAGTCAGAGAAAGAAAAAGACTTGGGGGTTGATATCACGCCAGACCTGTCTCTTGCAGCCCATATCAAGAGGATAACATCAGCGGCATATGCCAGGCTGCCCAACATAAGAACGGCATTCAGAAACTTGTGTAAGGAATCATTCAGAACTTTGTATACCACATATGTTAGGCCAATCCTGGAGTATGCAGTCCCAGCATGGAGTCCATATCTAGTCAAGGATAAGACCAAACTGGAAAAAGTTCAAAGGTTTGCCACCAGACTAGTACCCGAGCTGAGAGGTATGAGCTACGAGGAGAGTCTACGGGAATTAAACCTCACTTCGCTGGAAGACAGAAGAGTTAGGGGGGGGACATGATTACCACATTCAAGATTCTCTAGGGAATTGATAGGGTAGATAAAGACAGTCTATTTAACACAAGGGGCACACGCACTAGGGGACACAGGTGGAAACTGAGTGCCCAAATGAGCCACAGAAATATTAGAAAGAACTTTTTTAGTGTCAGAGTGGTTGACAAATGGAATGCATTAGGCAGTGATGTGGTGGAGGCTGACTCCATACACAGTTTCAAGTGTAGATATGATAGAGCCCAATAGGCTCAGGAACCTGTACACCTGTTGATTGACGGTTGAGAGGCGGGACCAAAGAGCTAAAGCTCAACCCCAACAAGCACAACTAGATGAGTACGCACCCCAGGAAGCAGCCCGTAACAGCTGTCTAACTCCCAGGTACCTATTTACTGGTTGGTAACAGGGGCATCAGGGTGAAAGAAACCTCTGCCAATTGTTCCTTGCCAGCGGGCCACAGGATTACGAGTCCTGCGCAATGTCCACTCAGCTACCAGCGCCCTGTGTGTGTGTGTGTGTGTGTGTGTGTGTGTGTGTGTGTGTGTGTGTGTTGTGTGTTGTGTGTTTAGTCTATAAAATATTCAACATTAGTCAATGACTTCTTATGTTCCTCGTTTCCGCCTGTGCTACCTTGATCGTACAGAACCTACTTAAAATAGTCTCTCCTCCCTATCACCCTGAGTATCTTGTATGTGGTAACCATGTCTCTTAAGGCTCTTCTGTCATTCAGTAACGTGAGGATTATTTCCCATTGACTTTCCTCGTAACTCAAGCCACTTGTGTCTGGGACAAATGTAATAGGCCCACAACTACATTTAAAAATATATTAGCGAATATAATAATTTTTTCATCTACTGGTGAAAAACATCCACAAATAAAAATCCCATATGTATATTAAAATAATTAGTGTAATATGTGCAATTTATTGAAATTATTCCTTGCATAATTTGTGGTAATTATTGCAATTATAGAGTAGCTTTTGAAGTTGTGGTGGGCATGCAAGCCTGTTGTTGAGTGTGTGAACGTGAGTGTGTGTACACGTTTACACATGATCGTGTGTGAGTATGTGTGCGTATACTCACCTATTTGTGCTTGCGGGGGTTGAGCTTTGGCTCTTTGGTTCCGCCTCTCAACTGTCAATCAACTGGTGGACAGATTCCTGAGCCTACTGGGCTCTATCATATCTACATTTGAAACTGTGTATGGAGTCAGCCTCCACCACATCACTGCCTAATGCATTCCATTTACTAACTACTCTGACACTGAAAAAGTTCTTTCTAACGTCCCTGTGACTCATTTGGGTACTCAGCATCCACCTGTGTCCCCTTGTTCGTGTATACCACCCGTGTTAAATAATCCATCCTTTTCTACCCTGTCAATTCCCATGAGAATTTTGTATGTGGTGATCATGTCTCCCCGGGCTCTTCTGTCTTCCAGCGACGTGAGGTGCAGTTCCTTCAGCCATTCCTTGTAACTCATTCCTCTTAGTTCTGGGACTAGCCAAGTGGTATAACTCTAAACGTTTCTCAGCTTCGTCTTGTGCTTGACAAGGTACGGGCTCCATGCTGGGGCCGCATACTCCAGGATTGGTCTTACATTTGTGGTATACAAGGTTCTGAATGATTCCTTACACAGGTTCCTGAAGGCAGTTTTGATGTTAGCCAGCCTCGCGTATGCCGTAGATGTAATTCTTTTGATATGGGCTTCAGGAGACAGGTTTGGTGTGATATCAACTCCTAGATCTTTCTCTATGTCCGTTTCGTGAAGGACTTCATCTCCCATTCTGTATCCAGTGTCTGGCCTCTTGTTTCCTCCCTCTAGTTTCATTACCTTACATTTACTTGGGTTGAACTTTAGTAGCTATTTGTTGGACCATTCATTCTGTTTGTCTAGGTCATCTTGTAGCCTCATACTATCTTCCTCTGTCTTAATCTTCCTCATAATTTTTGCATCTTCAGCAAACAATGAGAGGAACGAGTCTATTCCCTCTGGGAGATCATTTACATATATCAGGAACAGTATTGGTCCAAAGAACTGATACCTATGGGACTGCACTGGTGACACCTCGCCACTCCGAGACCTCACCCCTCACAGTGACTCTGTCTTTTGTTGCTTAGGTACTCCCTTATCCAGTGGAGTACGTTCCCTTTCACTCTTGCCTGTTTTTTGTTGCCTGATTGTAGAATTCAGTCAGACCTGTCAGGCATGATCTGCTATCCCTGAACCCATGTTGATGCTGTATTACAAAGTTCTTTCGCTCCAGATGTTCCACTAGCTGTTTTTCGCACAATCTTTTCCATCATTTTGCATGGTATGCAAGTTAGGGACACTGGCCTGTAGTTCAGTGTCTCCTGTCTATCCTCCTTCTTGTATATCGGGACTACATTAGCCATCTTCCAAATTTTTGGTAGTTCACCTGTAACCAGTGATTTGTTATACACTATAGCGAGTGTCGGGCAGTGTTTTTGCTCCTTCCTTCAGAATCCAAGGTGAGATTCCATCCGGGCCTATGGCCTTTGTCACTTCCAACTCAAGCAAAAGCTTCCTTACATCCCCACTTGTAATCCCAAACTCATCTAGTGGTTGACCAAACCACACACTAGAAAGTGAAGGGACGACGACGTTTCGGTCCGTCTTGGACCATTCTCAAGTCGACTGTGATGAGGGAAGATTGACTGATGAAGATTAAGTCACCTAAGAGGTGGTATGGGCATGAATAGCCCGTAAGATGAGGGAAGGTTGTTGTTTTTGATTCTGCTGCTCGGAACAAAAGTTCCAAGTAGCACGGGCTATGGTGAGCCCTAAGTGTACTCACCTGGCACAGGAGCGGGACTCCTGTGATGACGGAAGGTTGTTGTTTTAGATTTAGCTACTCAGAACGAAGTGTCCATGTAGCACGGGCTATGGTGAGCCCGTGATGAGGAAAGGAGGCGGAGGACCATAAATAGGCAAGAGAGAGATGAGGAGAAGAAAATCTTAGAGGAAGAAAAGCAAGGCAAAAGGTCGAAAGGTAAGGTGTAATAAAGGTGATAGTAATAGGAATAAGAACATAAGAAGAACGGTAACTGCAGAGGGCCTATTGGTCCATACGAGGCAGCTCCTATTGGCCCATACGAGGCAGCTCCTATTGGCCCATACGAGGCAGCTCCTATTGGCCCATACGAGGCAGCTCCTATTGGCCCATACGAGGCAGCTCCTATTGGCCCATACGAGGCAGCTCCTATTGGCCCATACGAGGCAGCTCCTATTGGCCCATACGAGGCAGCTCCTATTGGCCCATACGAGGCAGCTCCTATTGGCCCATACGAGGCAGCTCCTATTGGCCCATACGAGGCAGCTCCTATTGGCCCATACGAGGCAGCTCCTATTGGCCCATACGAGGCAGCTCCTATTGGCCCATACGAGGCAGCTCCTATTGGCCCATACGAGGCAGCTCCTATTGGCCCATACGAGGCAGCTCCTATTGGTCCATACGAGGCAGCTCCTATTGGTCCATACGAGGCAGCTCCTATTGGTCCATACGAGGCAGCTCCTATTGGTCCATACGAGGCAACTCCTATTGGTCCATACGAGGCAGCTCCTATTGGTCCATACGAGGCAGCTCCTATTGGCCAATACGAGGCAGCTCCTATTGGCCAATACGAGGCAGCTCCTATTGGCCAATACGAGGCAGCTCCTATTGGCCAATACGAGGCAGCTCCTATTGGCCAATACGAGGCAGCTCCTATTGGCCCATACGAGGCAGCTCCTATTGGCCAATACGAGGCAGCTCCTATTGGCCAATACGAGGCAGCTCCTATTGGCCCATACGAGGCAGCTCCTATTGGTCCATACGAGGCAGCTCCTATTGGTCCATACGAGGCAGCTCCTATTGGTCCATACGAGGCAGCTCCTATTGGTCCATACGAGGCAGCTCCTATTGGTCCATACGAGGCAGCTCTTATTGGTCCATACGAGGCAGCTCCTATTGGTCCATACGAGGCAGCTCTTATTGGTCCATACGAGGCAACTCCTATTGGTCCATACGAGGCAGCTCCTACTGGTCCATACGAGGCAGCTCCTATTGGTCCATACGAGGCAGCTCCTATTGGTCCATACGAGGCAGCTCCTATTGGCCCATACGAGGCAGCTCCTATTGGTCCATACGAGGCAGCTCCTATTGGTCCATACGAGGCAACTCCTATTGGTCCATACGAGGCAGCTCCTATTGGTCCATACGAGGCAGCTCCTATTGGTCCATACGAGGCAGCTCCTATTGGCCCATACGAGGCAGCTCCTATTGGCCCATACGAGGCAGCTCCTATTGGCCCATACGAGGCAGTTCCTATTGGCCCATACGAGGCAGCTCCTATTGGCCCATACGAGGCAGCTCCTATTGGCCCATACGAGGCAGCTCCTATTGGCCAATACGAGGCAGCTCCTATTGGCCCATACGAGGCAGCTCCTATTGGCCCATACGAGGCAGCTCCTATTGGCCCATACGAGGCAGTTCCTATTGGCCCATACGAGGCAGCTCCTATTGGCCCATACGAGGCAGCTCCTATTGGCCCATACGAGGCAGCTCCTATTGGCCCATACGAGGCAGCTCCTATTGGCCAATACGAGGCAGCTCCTATTGGCCCATACGAGGCAGCTCCTATTGGCCCATACGAGGCAGCTCCTATTGGCCAATACGAGGCAGCTCCTATTGGCCCATACGAGGCAGCTCCTATTGGCCCATACGAGGCAGCTCCTATTGGCCCATACGAGGCAGCTCCTATTGGTCCATACGAGGCAGCTCCTATTTATAACCACCCAATAAGATGAGGAAAGTAATTGGAATAAGAAGGGGTATTGTAATAGGAATAAGCAAGGGATCGTAAGAGAAAACAAGAGAAAGAAAAGAAAGAAGGGAAGAGAAAGAAAGATAAATGGAAGGGTAAGCTTATGTTAGGTCACGTTTGTTAGAAAGTTTAGAGCATTTGAGTATATACTGTGAAAGGGAAGAGTCCACAGCAACAAAGCCAGGACTCAAGTTCATGTTGGGTACATTGTGTATTAGAGCCGATTCCACAAGACGGCGTCTGTGTAGAGTAGAGGCAGGAAAGATTATTTTGGAGGAAGACCAATCAATGGGATGATTAGAATCCCTCACATGGCAGAAGAGAGCATAATTAGTGTCTGCAGACTTAACACTTCTCTTGTGTTCGTTAAGTCTGTCATTCAGTGTGCGGCCAGTTTCGCCAAAGTATTGGAGAGGACAAGATGAACAGGAAATAGAGTAGACACCATCAGCATTAGAAGCAGGAGGAGCAGTGTGAACTAGATTGCTACGAAGTGTGTTAGTTTGGCGAAAGGCGAGCTTCATGTCAAGAGGACGAAAGGTATTGGTAAAAGTTTTGAGTTCAGATATGAAGGGAAGGCATAGTACAGTGCTACTAGTGTTGGAAGCAGGTTTAGGATGAAAGAAATTTCGTTTACCAAACACCACTCATCTAGTGGTGTTTGGATAGATACTCCCTCTCTTATCTCTGGGATCTCTCCTTGCTCTTCTGTAAAGACCTCCTGGAATATCTTATTTAGTTCCTCGCAGACTTCCTTGTCGTTTGTAGTGAATTTGTCTGTTCCTATCCTCAGTTTCATTACCTGTTCCTTCAATGTTGTTTTTCCTCCTGATGTGGCTGTGCAGCTATTTAGGTTGAGTCTTTGTCTTGCTTGTGATGTCATTTTCATATTGTCTTTCTGCCTCTCTTGTCACCCTGACATATTCATTCCTGGCGCTCTGGTATCTTTCTCTGCTCTCAAGTGTCCTGTTATTTCAATAGTTTTTCCACGCCTTTGTACTTAGTTGCTTTGTTAGCGTACATCACTGATTAAACCATGGGTTTCTCATTTGCATTCCATTGTTTTCATTTTGGACTGGGACAAACTTGTCTGCTGCTTCCTTACACTTCTGCGTGATGTAGTCCATCATGTCTTGGGCATGATGCTCTAAATTATGATGTAGTCCATCATGTCCATATGTAGTCCATATGATGGACTACATCATCACTACTCAGAGCTTTCCTCTGAGCTTTATTTCCTCCATGTTATATCTGCTAGGAATGTCCTTAACTCCTCAAGTGTGTGGACAAAGACAGGGACACACACTTGAACACTATATCTTGGATTGTAGTAAAATTGACCCATTTAGAGATAAATCTAAGCTCTGTATAATATGGCAGCCTATCTTATTACCATGGATAAATTACCTGAAATCCTTGCACTGTATCCATAATTCGCTTCCAGTGGATAAACGACATATGAGATGAAGAAACAAGTAGTGTATTGTGAAGACTAAAAATATACAGAAGCTACCCTATGACTGTCTCCATTGGTCAAACTATTATGTATTAGCGATAAGACCCACCATTAATGTATAATGACTAACTGTAATTGTATAGCTCTTGAAATAGCACTTTCTCTGTAACTACTGACATTGTAACTATAAGGTGTGAAGGATACTTGAATTGTTTATGTAATAATCTAAGATGAGGTCTGATAAAGACCTTTTGTGCCCTCTGTAATGGTTTTTGCGCTACCGCTCACAGGATGGGTATGGGGTGCACAGTAACCTAGCCGCCTCCGGCAGCAACAATCAAAAATCAATCCTCATAGTTTCCCTTGCGGAATGTCAGCCTTTTGTTTTCAGGTTCCCTTCCTTGAGTACTTTAACCCTTCTTCATCTAGGTACTCAAACGTCAGTACACTGTGGTCGCTCATTCCTACTGGGGAGTGGCTATCGTTCTTGTGTACTGTGGGGGAGTGGCTATCGTTCTTGTGTACTGTGGGGGAGTGGCTATCGTTCTTGTGTACTGTGGGGAGTGGCTATCGTTCT
This sequence comes from Procambarus virginalis, assembly GCA_020271785.1. Lineage (NCBI taxonomy): Eukaryota > Metazoa > Arthropoda > Malacostraca > Decapoda > Cambaridae > Procambarus > Procambarus virginalis. The sequence goes on from WNGS01159948.1 coordinate 28,188, forward strand.
GGTGTACTGTGGCGGAGTGGCTATCGTTCTGGTGTACTGTGGGGAGTGGCTATCGTTCTGGTGTACTGTGGTAGAGTGGCTATCGTTCTTGTGTACTGTGGGGGAGTGGCTATCGTTCTTGTGTACTGTGGTGGAGTGGCTATCGTTCTGGTGTACTGTGGTAGAGTGGCTATCGTTCTGGTGTACTGTGGTGGAGTGGCTATCGTTCTTGTGTACTGTGGTGGAGTGGCTATCGTTCTGGTGTACTGTGGTGGAGTGGCTATCGTTCTGGTGTACTGTGGTGGAGTGGCTATCGTTCTGGTGTACTGTGACAGAGTGGCTATCGTTCTGGTGTACTGTGGTAGAGTGGCTATCGTTCTGGTGTACTGTGGTGGAGTTGGTTATCGTTCTGGATACTGTGGTGGAGTGGCTATCGTTCTGGTGTACTGTGGTGGAGTGGCTATCGTTCTGGTGAACTGTGGTGCAGTGGCTATCGTTCTGGTGAACTGTGGCAGAGTGGCTATCGTTCTGGTGTACTGTGGTAGAGTGGCTATCGTTCTGGTGTACTGTGGTAGGGAGTGGCTATCGTTCTGGTGAACTGTGGCAGAGTGGCTATCGTTCTGGTGACTGTGGCAGAGGGCTATCGTTCTGGTATACTGTG
>WNGS01159950.1:20143-41410 GCA_020271785.1 Procambarus virginalis
CAAATACACACATCAATAATCTTTGTGTCACAAGTGATCAACAAAAGGCTCACAACATCACTATACAAGGCACATTACATCTATGGTGAGTCACACAGTTTTAGTCTTGCTGCACACCCACCCAACTGGGCGGCAGCTTTACAGTCCATGTGCTCAATACCCACCCAACTGGGCGGCAGCTGTTACAGTCATGTGCTCCATACCCACCCCAACTGGGCGGCAGCTTTATTTTTTTAAACTCCAGTTTAAATGGCGGGTAGTACTCCAAAACGTCATATTGCGCACCCGCAAACATGTGGGACGCACGTTTGCGTCAGTTACTCAACATGTCATAACGTGTTGTGCAGTTTAAGGGTTAACCACCGCACTGCGCAGAGTGCCTTGAGGCATTAGATTGGGGGTACGCAGAACATCAGATTGGGGGTTAGATCGGGGGATTCCTTCCTATAGAATGATTCCTTCCTCCTTAGATTCCTTCCTACAGAAGGAATAGAAAAACTGACTTCGGAAGCGTATCAAGTCTGAAACATGTTCCTTTGAGGAAAGCCAGAAAGAGATCCAACGTAGAAAGAGAACGCAGACGACACTATAAACGCAGGAAAAAAATAACGGAACTGCTTATGCAGACACGAATTTCCCGTCAAAGAAGGAATAATTTAAATAGGGAGATTGAAGAAATCGAGCAGAAATTGAAACACTCATATGAGACTGAAGAAAGGCAGTTAGAACAGAAAGCAATTCAGGAAATAAAGAAAAATCCAAAATACTTCTTCACATATGCGAAATCAAAAGCAAAAACCACTGCCAGTATTGGACCTATTCGTACAAGTGAAGGTTCATACACGGAGGATGACAAAGAAATTAGTGAAATCCTAAAAAAGCAGTATGAGGACATGTTTAGCACTCCAATAAACAACATGAAAGTGGAAGATCCAGACAATTTCTTTATGCGGGATATTCAAACCCCTGTAAATATAACTGATATCAACACGAGCGCACTAAATTTTGAAAGAGAAATTGAAAACATGCCCATGCACTCGGCCCCAGGTCCAGACTCATGGAATTCAATATTTATAAAGAAATGCAAAGTGCCGGTAGCACAGGCACTCAGTATAGTGTGGAGGAAGAGCTTGGACACGGGGGAGATACCAGATGCACTTAAAGTAGCAGACATAGCCCCTCTACACAAGGGAGGGAGCAAAGCATTGGCAAAGAATTATAGACCAGTTGCACTAACATCGCACATAATAAAAGTATTTGAGAGAGTGATTAGGAGTCAGGTCACCAATTTCATGGAGACCAATGACCTTCACAACCCAGGCCAACATGGATTTCGAGCGGGAAGATCGTGCCTCTCACAGCTACTTGAGCACTACGACAAAGTCACTGAGGCATTAGAAGAAAAACAGAATGCTGATGTGATATACACGGACTTCGCAAAGGCTTTCGATAAATGTGACCATGGCGTGATAGCACACAAAATGAAGTCAATGGGAATAACCGGTAAAGTAGGACGCTGGATACTCAGTTTTCTGTCAAACAGGACTCAGCGAGTAACGGTCAACCATATAAAATCTAGTCCAAGTGCAGTTAAAAGCTCTGTACCTCAGGGTACAGTCCTTGCACCGCTGCTTTTCCTTATTCTCATATCAGATATAGACAAAAATACAAGTCACAGCTTCGTATCATCCTTTGCAGATGACACAAAAATTAGTATGAAAATTACCTCGGCTGAAGACATTGAAAAACTTCAAGCGGATATTAATAAAGTTTTCGACTGGGCATCAGAAAATAACATGATGTTTAACAGTGATAAATTCCAGGTACTCAGGTACGGTAAAAATGAGGGCCTTAAACATAATACAGGGTACAAAACACAATCAAATGTACCCATAGTAGGAAAACAGCATGTAAAGGATTTGGGAATAATGATGTCTGACGACCTAACGTTTAGGGAGCATAACCAAGCAAATATTGTGACAGCCAGAAAAATGATAGGATGGATTACGAGAACTTTCAAATCCAGGGATCCCATCACAATGGTTGTACTCTTCACTTGTGTTGTCCCGTCTTGAGTACTGCTCAGTACTCACTTCCCCCTTCAGAGCAGGAGAGAGTGCTGAAATAGAGGGAATACAGAGAACATATACGGCACGCATAGACGCGATAAAGCACCTAAATTATTGGGATCGTCTCAAAGCCCTCCAAATGTACTCACTAGAAAGAAGACGAGAGAGATATCAAATAATATACACCTGGAAGGTACTGGAGGGCCAAGTACCAAATCTACACAGTAAAATAACAACGTACTGGAGTGAACGATATGGAAGAAAATGCAAAATAGAACCAGTGAAGAGCAGAGGTGCCATAGGCACAATCAGAGAACACTGTATAAACATCAGAGGTCCACGGTTGTTCAACACCCTCCCAGCAAGCATAAGAAATATTGCCGGAACAACCGTGGACATCTTCAAAAGGAAACTAGATTTATTCCTCCAAGGAGTGCCGGACCAACCGGGCTGTGGTGGGTATGTGGGCCTGCGGGCCGCTCCAAGCAACAGCCTAGTGGACCAAACTCTCACAAGTCAAGCCTGGCCTTGGGCTGGGCTTTTGGAGTAGAAGAACTCTCAGAACCCCATCAACCAGGTATCAACCAGGGGGTGCGCAGAGTGGCGTTCATAGGTATAGGGAGAGATTCAATGCTTCTGCGGGTATACAAGGCTCACATCCTGTGTCTCAGGACTCCTTTAAACAGACCCCATTTTTAAAGAAAATCGTTGGCAACATTCTTAAACACTTTGCCACTTTGGTGACTCCAGTGGCGTCACCAATATTTCTATTGAGTAGGGTGGCGTGCCGCGTTCACGAGTCATGAGAAAAAATATTTGTATAAATTCCATTTATTATCCGATCTACTTGGGGATAGTTTACAAAAGTTTGCCATGAAATTTACGATTTCTCTAATAGCCGAACAGCTTATTTAGGAGAACGGCGCGGCAGTGAATCATCGTGGTAAAACAATTGTATTATTGACATGACGAGTATAATCAAAGTAGTTTTTATATATGTTGCCGGTCGAACGCATCCTTATGTGACCTTTTATACTTATGTTCTTCTAGAACATTCTATTGCAAACACATTGGAACAAAAATGAAATACATACATCAAAAAATAATGTCAGGACAATGAATTGAATGTACACTTTTCGTTGCGGGTTTTGCCGATATGCCGCCGCGGGTAACACTTTGGCCACTTTCCACACTGTTTTGGGTGGGCTACGACATTGAATCTATATTTATATGCATATGTCCGTGTAGAGAATTTTATTGCGATTTCAGGGATACCAAAATTAACGCTGTAGCACAACTGTGGACTTCACAACAATGAAGAGAGTAGAAACATTTTGTTGGTGTTTGGCGCTCTCGGCTAGTGATCTCTGTAGTTCTTAATTTGGTGTTGATATACCTTATGTTTTTGAGGCATTTTATAGGTATGTTCTTATAGACAATTCAATGGCGAGCACAGTGATACAAAAATGAAATACGTACGCCAACAATTAGTGTCAGGACAGTCAAAAGAGTTACACTTTTTGGTCTTGCCGCGTAAGTGCTCGAAACGCCGAAAGCATCTAGGCATGTTTTTTTTTCAATATGCCGGAAGCGGCAAAGTGTTAGTGTGAGAGCCTCAGTACTGAGTTATCAACCAAGGATGGCACACAGTTTGCCACCAGACTAGTACCCGAGCTGAGAGGTATGAGCTACGAGGAGAGGCTATGGGAATTAAACCTCACTTCGCAGGAAGACACAAGAGTTAGGGGGGACATGATCACCACATTCAAGATTCTCAAGGGAATTGATAGGGTAGATAAAGACAGGCTATTTAACACAAGGGGCACACGCACTAGGGGTCACAGGTGGAAACTAAGTGCCCAAATGAGCCACAGAGATATTAGAAAGAACATTTTTAGTGTCAGAATGGTTGACAAATGGAATGCATTAGGAAGTGAGGTGGTGGAGGCTGACTCCATACACAGTTTCAAGTGTAGATATGATAGAGCCCAATAGGCTCAGGAACCTGTACACCTGTACTTTCTAACTTCAGAATTGCTTTTAAATACATGGATGGCGATATACTAAAGAAATTGTTCAAGACTTTTGTTAGGCCAAAGCTAGAATATGAAGCGGTTGTGTGGTGCCTATATCTTAACAAGCACATCAACAAACTGGAAAAGGTGCAAAGACATGCTACTAAGTGGCTCCCAGAACTGAAGGGCAAGAGCTACGAAGAGAGGTTAGAGGCATTAAATATGCCAAAACTGGAAGACAAGAAAAAGAGGTGATATGATCACTACATACAAAATAATAACAGGAATTGATAAAATCGATAGGGAAGATTTCCTGAGACCTGGAACTTTAAGAACAAGAGGTCATAGATATTAACTAGCTAAACACAGATGCCAAAGAAATATAAGAAAGTTCACTTTCGCAAACAGAGTGGTAGATGGTTGGAACAAGTTAGGTGAGAAGGTGGTGGAGGCCAAGACCGTCAGTAGTTTCAAAGCGTTATATGACAAAGAGTGCTGGGAAGACGGGACACCACAAGCGTAGCTCTCATCCTGTAACTACACTTAGGTAATTACTTAGGTAATTACCTGTTGATTGACGATTGAGAGGTGGGACCAAAGAGACAGAGCTCGACTCCTGCAAGCACAATTAGGTGAGTACAGCATGAGCTAACAGCATCACTGATCAGCTAGTGACCACGGCATCGCCTAAAATTGTCAAAATATATATGTAACTGGTATTATTTAGCCATGATAGTATTAGAGAGGAGCCTGACTGTGATAAAGACTGTGTACAATTTTCAGATATCAGTGAACACAATGCTGTTGTGGGATAGGTTGGACATGTATATGAGTGAGAGGTTATAAATAGGAGCTGCCTCATATGGGCCAATAGGCCTTCTGCAGTTACCGTTATTCTTATGTTCTCATGTTCTGTTCAAGATGTTCACAGCACTATGCAGGTAGCCACAGCACCCTACCATTGTTTGGTCCATCTTAGAATCTTGAAATGACTTCTCATGTTCCTTTACAGAATAAACTTGTGGAAAATTATTAATTTACAGGATTTAGTGACCAGGATTCTGATAATAGCAGGATTGTGGTGATAATTAGCCCTGTTCGCAGTATGGTAGGAGTAATGTTGGTGAGGGAGGGAGGGAGGTAGCGTTGTCTGCTGGTCCTGTTCTGTGGTGGTGTGTGAACCAGGAGTAATTTCACAAGTACTCGGGGCTGCATATGCCTAGGGTTCCTTTCCCTAGGTGCCCAGTAGATATTGCCCTTGTGGCTTGGGGTTATCTTCCACAAGTCGCTTGGAGTCTGCCTCTGTGGAATCTTTTGCTTCTCGGTAATTGCCCGCCCTAAGTGTCAGCTGGGGTGTTTCTTGCACCACTTGTTTTGTCACTGGTAGGGGCGCAAGGTACTGTGCAGCTAGTTTTCACCAGATTATAGCGATCGGCTATGTTCCACCTGGGTCGTTGTCCCTCATGCGGGAGTTTTCTTTTATTTTTGTTTCCTGCCTGTTGGGGGTCTGCCCCTTGATGTTGGTACCCCTTCTATATAAATTGGTGGTCCTACTAGGTCCCTGTGAGTGTACACGTCCCAAGGGTTCAACTGTTAGTAGTTCGCTGGATAGTTTGGGGTGCCGCTTATCAGTATCTTGCCTGGGCTTCCCTTAGCAGAGCATCTAAGGGCCCTGGAAATCCCCTTTAGGGCTCCGTGGTCCGATGGATGCATCCTCTGGGTCCCATCTCACTTCGTGTGAGTTTGAGGGTTGCTCTGTCCCCTTGTCTCAGGGTGACAATCACCAATTTGTGCCTCCCTCATGCTGCCTGTTGGGTCCGTAACACCTTTGACCCGGAGTCCTGCGAGTAGTGTTCCTTGCTTGTACTCCAGTTCATCCAATCCACTGATCTTGATACTCGGGTGCAGGCAGCTTCAGCGTTGCATGCGTGTTTTAGGTTGCTGCAGTGCGCTGGGTTGGTTACTAACCCGGATGCCCTGAGCCTGCCCGGTTTTGCATATAGGGACTCAAACTTGGGGTTGTTATCGCCTCAACTTTGTTTCGTCCATGCCTCCTTTGTCCTTCTGCTGTTCTTCGACCCTCTGCACCCAGTTCTGAAGTGTCTAAGGGTTTCAGAGTCGTGGCAGGGTTTAGTTGGTGGTGAGATTCGGGCAGTTTCACGGGATGCTCCTTCTGGTGTGATGACGGAGGCATTCAAGCCTTTTTCTCCAGCCGGTGCTTCTGGGTGTGACCAGTGGGCCCTGTTTGTTCCAACTTTTCCAGTGGACTCTGCCTTATCTCTTGAGGCACAAGGTTTGCAGGACGACTCGGCCCCGGGTCCTAATGTGGAGGTTCCCGAGGCAAGGGAGGGGTTGACTTGGGGGGCTTGGGCTCCATTTGACCCCGCTTGGGTGTTGGTATCCTATGAGTGAGGCTTGTTGTTGCAGGGGGGTGGGGTTTTCTTATCCCTTTCCTCCCTATATGATTTTGATATAGCATCAACCCCTCCCCGGGATCCCTCTGGTACTTCTGTCCCTCACTTCTGGAGGTTTTTGGCCTCCCGCATCGCGCCCCATTAGGTGCGGGAGGCCATTGCGGCTCTAGGCCATCTCCTGCATGACCTGGATTGTGCCTCGATAATGGATCCTGCCTCATTTGTGATCGGTTTTTCCTTTCCTTACTGGGTGCGTTACGAGGTTCCGGAGTCGTCCTCTTTGGCAGAACAGCCTGTATTTTCAATGGCGGCATGGCATACTTTCTGTCGGTCCCACATGCTTGAGTGGCGAGAGGCCCTGACGGTTGTTCAGGTTTACCCGGGGCGAGATTGAACACTTCACTGCTTACTGCTTGTTTGTTCGTCCCTGCCCTTCTTTGGGATGTCGGTCTGTGTAGCTTTGCGTACAGGTTCCCTCCCTTTCGGCTGCCCTGGTTGCTGAGGACTTACTCATCCGTGACCATTAGGCTTCGGTCTTGCGTTTCTTTTCCCTTCTCAAACTGTCTTCGGACTGGCTTAAGGAGGACATGGAGGCGTTGGTTGCTGATCCTAGTTCTGGTGCATTGGTCGCAGTGGTGCAGACGTCGGCTGCCTTGTTGAAGCTGTTTGTGCCAGTCCTAAGGGAGGCAGTGTCTCTGTTATTTGCTTCTCGTTTTGGGTGCCATCAGGCGGTGCTCGCTCAATCCTTAGAATCCGCTTGAGCTGTGGCTCTTAGGTTTTCTATGCCCATTTTGTCCTTTCTGTTTGCACAGTATGCGATGGTGCAGTTTCTGCAAACGGAGGTTTCTAGTTGTCGTCCCATGTCGGACTTTTTGGTTCTTAGGGGGGGCCCGTGGGGTTTCTTCCCAAAAGGGTCATGCCCAGGGCTCGAGGTTCCTCTTATCGTGGTATGCCAGTGGTGCCAATTTCAGAGTAGGAACAGCCTTCCGGGCCGACGACGTCTGGTTGGCGTGGTAATCGCTCTGCTCATCTATCGGCTTTTCATAAGGGGCTTCGGCCCTTTTGTTGGTCATCCTATTGACGAGGCAATTGGGAGGGAGAGGTTCGTGCAGTTTGCTCATGTCTGGTCCCAAGATTTGTTGGCTTTTCAGGTTGCTTCATGCGGCTTGCAGTGGCATTGGGTGGCCCCTCCTTCTTCGGTGGGGCTCGGAGCTGGCAGGGCAGGCTTTCTCTCTGTTGAGTCACCTTTGAGTGGGTTTGCTTGGGTGTGGACAAAAGTCCTCATCCCTCAGGTCGGTTTCCCACCTGTTTCCGGTTCTGAAAAGAGACTGTGCGGACTTGCGGTACATTCTGGACTTGTTCCATCTGAGCCCTTGGGTCTATTGCTCCTGCTTTCAGATGACTTCTTTGTCCCAGGTCCGGCTTCTCTTGGAACTGGGCGCTTGGATGGTGTCCCTGGAGCGAGTGGCGACCACCTCCCGGGAAAGTCCCTCTTGTTTTTATCTTTGGTTAAGTAGCTCCAGGGAGCCAAAGGGGCTCCTCCAGAAAACCAGCGTTGAATGTAATGAAACGCCATTTTTTCGGTTAGACCTGGAGTCTTCCCGGCAACCCTCCCTTCCTCCGGTCGGAGGTTTTTCGCAGTTTTTGACATTCAGCCTCTGAACTTGGGGGTGATAGCCGGTGTGGGAGGTCTAGAGCTCCCCATTCCCCCTTCTGCGGTAGGGGGGAGCTGCACTGATAGCGGCACGGAGATGGTTGTGACATCATGCTCGTTTGTTAGTTTTTAGTTTGGAGAGTTCTTCTCAACAGTTTGGCTTCAGTAGCAATTTTTTAACCAGATGGGGTTGGTTTTGGGGTACCTACCTTTCTTGGGTGCCTGTCTCGGTCGATGGCAGACGTAGAATGCTTCCAACCTCACGAGGCTTTCTATGGGCCATTGCTCCTCGTGCCTCTCTGAGGGGGGCCTAGGTTCTGGTTTGTGGTCCCTGTTAGGCCTAAGAACTCCATTCACTTAGCTGATGCCACGGCCTAATACACTCATATCAGCCCAGATAGCTCCAGGGAGCCTCTGGTCTCACCCAGAAAATGGCATTTCATTACATCAATGCTGGTCATTTAGGTCCAGATAGACAGTTGGGCAACCATCTCTTTCCTGTAGAATCTCTGTGATTCATAAAACTAAGTAGATTTGTTACACAGGATCTTCCTGTTCGAAAACCATACCGTCTGTCCATTATTATGTCATTATTGTACTCTCCAGGTAACACAACAATGGATCAACCCATTTGGTGTTAGCTATTTTTTTCTAATGTTTTAACTACCATACTTGTTAATGATATGGGTCTATAATTTAGAGGGTCTTGTCGGATACCATTTTTGTAGATTGGAATTATGTTTTGCCATTTTCCATATACTGTATCTGCTAAGATTCCTGTGCGCAGGGATTGGTACCTGTTTGCAGTCTGCTGGCTGATATATTTTACCTATACTGTATATCTTTGTTTTATTTGGAGAAAGACCCATTATAGTATTGGAATTATTAAAAAAAAAACCTATTTGGGAAATCTTTACTAGATTTCAAAGATTCTGTATTTGGTATTTGTTGACTTAAAACTTGGTAATCTCTCAATCTTTTCTTTCACAGCTACGGTCACCAGAAGAATAATACATGCAGTGCCAAAACCAGTGGCATTGAATAATACCTGCAGTGTCAGGACCCAGTGGTATTGAATAATACCTGCAGTGTCAGCATCCACACATTGTCAGATATACTGCATACATTTGTCAGCAGCATTATGAAACACATTATGGTGTAAAAAATATTACATGTAGATGGGTAAGACTGTCTTCAGCACACTCATGTGAATGACTACATGTATTATCAATATGTCATGCATTATTAACATCTCATGCACTATGGTAACAAAGGAAATGTGTATTTAAATTAAATTTGGTGTATCATTAATTTTAAAATCTCAGTATTTATTAGTTCATTGTGTATGTGGTACAGTATTGTTTTTAATACTATTGTTTGGCAAGAAAACATTTTAAGATTTTCAAATTAATTATTTTTATAATCAGGTTCTAATATAAAAAGTTTAATATATATATTCATTTTAAAACATTACATACTTTTTCTCCTATGTGAGCCATTGTAAATGTTGAGAAAGCATTTAAAATAAATAATCTTTATACTGTATAGTAATTATGAATTTTTTCTTAGGTAATTTGCTCTTAAGCTCAAAAGGCTCTCCAAATAAGATAATATATCAGTGTTCTTAATGCTCAGAATTTATTTAAAAATTTACATATTTACATGAATGTATAGGGGATTTAAAAATAACAATGTGCATGGTACATTGGATCAGTAAGTTCTTGTAAAAATCACATACATATATTTTTGCAAATGACAAACCATATGAGGGTCCACTGTACCTGACTCTTGTGCTATGGTTATATTTATAATAAGACATCCCATAGTTCTGTGGTGATGTTTATAATAAGGTTCTGTAGTGAAACATCTTAATACTGTGGCTGTATATATAATAAACCATCCCTCTCTGCTGTTGCTATATGTACAGTATGATAAAACAGTATAATTATAAATAAATTTATAATATATTTAATTTTCCTATACAAAGACATTTTGCTAAATCTTAAAAAAAAAAATTGCCACAGGATTTGTTTGTAATGTTTACAAAGTTATACACTGACACTAACTTTCCTGCTGGTGAACGCATGTGGAGACGTAGATTTGTATGTTTGATTTTACACTTGCTGATTCACAGGAAATATTGTAGAGGTTATTTTATGTATAGCACATTTTATAATATAATAAGCACAATATTATCTTACTATTTATGAATAATACCAGTGGTTTACATATTGTAACTTTTTTCCATTCTCTTGTGTCTTTGACAAGTAATTAATTACTTTATATTCCTACAAAAGTTAATTAGATTATTCCAATTGCTTATCTGATATTGAGTGCCATCTGTTGATAACAGAGTTAACACTATAACCTGTGTGCTCTATTCTGGTTACTATACACTGATTGCAATGTATTTACTTGAATTATTTATGTGTGCTCTATTCTGGTTACTTTACACTGATTGCTATGTATTTACTTGAATTATTTATGTATCTGACAGTCCAAGTGTTTTTGGCATCTCTTAACAATATTTGCTTTAGTAATAAATAAAAGCTCATGCATTTAAAATTATATCAAAAATATATTACTAAGATTTATAAAGAACACAACAATTTATAAAGGAGACAAATACTAATAATAATTGTCTACAAGACTTAACTAATGAAATGTAGAATATTTCATTAGATAATACTTGCTTTTTGGATCAAATAGCTGTAAAGGTTTATACAATCAAGAAAACTGTACAAATATTTATTCAAAAGAAAAATGTCATCAGTATTGAATGTTCAAAATTATATTATGAAAACATCTCGCATAATAGCATACAAAACATTTAGAGAAAAAAAAATATTGTCTAAACTACTTTCAAAAATATCAAAATTTAAATAAGTGACCGTTCAGGAGAAAAGTCATATCACTGTAGAATGTGTCTGAAAGACTTTAAAAATAAATTATGGCTAATAACACACACACAACGATTCAGACAGGGGAGAAATCATATCACTGTTCAGTGTGTCAAAAAGACTTTTCACATAAATCAAATCTAATAACACACATGAGGATTCATACAGGAGAGAAACCTTATCACTGTTCAGAATGTCAAAAAGACTTTTCACACAATCATCTCTAATAACACACATGAGGATTCATACAGGAGAGAAACCATATCACTGTTCAGTATGTCAAGAAAACTTTACACGAAAATCATCTCTAATAACACACATGAGGATTCATACAGGAGAGAAACCATATCACTGTTCAGAATGTCAAAAAACTTTTCACTTAAATCATCTCTAATAACACACATGAGGATTCATACAGGAGAGAATGCATATCACTGTTCAGTGTGTCAAAAAGGCTTTTCACAAAAATCATCTCTAATAACACACATGAGGATTCATACAGGAGAGAAACCATATCACTGTTCAGAATGTCAAAAGACTTTTCATTTAAATCATCTCTAATAAGACACATGAGGATTCATACAGGAGAGAAACCATATCACTGTTCAGAATGTCAAAAGGACTTTTCACAAAAATCATCTCTAATAACACACATGAGGATTCATACAGGAGAGAAACCATATCACTGTTCAGAATGTCAAAATGACTTTTCACTTAAATCAAATCTAATAACACACATGAGGATTCATACAGGAGAGAAACCATATCACTGTTCAGAATGTCAAAAAGACTTTAAACAAAAATCAAATCTAATAACACACATGAGGATTCATACAGGAGAGAAACCATATCACTGTTCAGAATGTCAAAAAGACTTTTCATTTAAATCATCTCTAATAACACACATGAGGATTCATACAGGAGAGAAACCATATCACTGTTCAGAATGTCAAAAAGACTTTTCACAAAAATCATCTCTAAGAAAACACATGAGGATTCATACAGGAGAGAAACCATATCACTTCAGAATGTCAAAAAGACTTTTCACTTAAATCAAATCTAATAACACACATGAGGATTCATACAGGAGAGAAACCATATCACTGTTCAGAATGTCAAAAAGACTTTTCACTTAAATCAAATCTAATAACACACATGAGGATTCATACAGGAGAGAAACCATATCACTGTTCAGTGTGTCAAAAAGACGTTTCACAAAAATCAAGTCTAATAAAGCACATGAGGATTCATACAGCATAAGAGTCACTTGAATATTGTCAAAAACACAGAAATCACAATAGCGTGATGCATCAATGAACAAATCCACAAGGACCGTGACGAGGATTTGAACCTACGTCCGAGATCATCCCAGACACTGCCTTATCGACTGAGCTACGACATGGTAAAAAGAGTTGAAACCAGAAGTCTTACTGAACTTACTTGAATCCTGCAGCCTCTCTGAGACACAAACCAGGGTTTTACACAACTCCCCCATGCACTCTAGCTATGTCAATAGGCCGTTCTACCTCTTCTGACGTAGGTTCGAGTCCTCGTCGCGGCCCTTGTGGATTTGTTCATTGAAGCATCACGCTAATGTGATTTGCGTGTGTAATAAAGTGAGGGGAAGAGGTAGAACAGCCAAAGAATTCCCTCCCAAAAGAAAACAATAAAACTTACTTGGCATGGTTATTACTTTCTCTTTTCCCCTCCAGCTTTTATTGCGCATAACTCTACTGCTCTCTTGATCTGTCTTGATATTCCCTTCATCCCCCGACTTTTTTCAGTCACCCATTCAGTGTTTTGTGGTCTGTATCTTTGTGAGTAAATGGTATACAGTCTGTTCCGTTTATCTCCCCTCAAATTTTACGCTTTCTCTTCATGATCCTAAACACCTGTTGGACTCTTTACCAGAGCCTGTGCTCCTTTTGGATGATTTTAACTGTCAGCATACCCTCTGGGGAGATATTCTGACAAACACCCGGGGACGCCTTCTTGAACCATTTGTGCTCACTTCTCTTCTTTTATAACTAGTGAATTCTGGCAAACCCACTCATGTTGATTCCCCACCCTTTCCTGTATTGATCTTTCTGCTCATCTTCTCTTTATATGGACTTCACCTGGCGGGTTCTTGATGATCTACATAACAGTGACCTTTTCCCCATCCTTCTCACTTTTCTTTTCTTCTCAACCTCCCCTCTCCTTCCCTAGGTGGAAGTTTGACAAGGCTGTTTGGAACCTCTTTACCTTTGTGTTACTCTTTCCGACCTCTCCGATTTTCCTCTTTCCCGAGCCCCCCTCCTTTCATGACACAGTTTTTGATGCTGCCCTCAGCTCTGTTCCTCGCTCTACCAACCGGGGCACACAGAAGTGCGTTCCCTGGTGGAATGCAGCTTGTGCTCAGGCTGTCCACTGTAAGCGTGCGGCCTGGAAGAAACACCGTTGTTGACGGACGCCTGATTCTTTGCTTTTGCGCCAGAAGTCAAGTGTGGTGGCCCGTAGGGCCATCTGTACGACTAAGAGTGAGAGTTGGAGATCTTTCATTTCCACTATTATGTCTAACACCCCTCTGCCCCTGATCTGGGAGGAATACTGCAAGTTAGTGGGTAAGTTTTTTCCAGATGTCTTGCCAGTTCTTCACCTCTGTGGTTCTATTGTGGCAGATCCGGTCTCGGTCAAAACCGAACTGGGTTCACACTTTTCAACTGTTAGCTCCGATTCTCATCTTGCTCCTTTCCTTACTCTTAAGCCTCTTCTTGAATCTTGTCACTTAGATTTTCAAACGCCTCTTCATCTTCTCTATAATGCTCCTCTCTCTCTCAGAACTCCAGTCTGCCCTGGCCTTCTGCGGTTCTACAGCTGCGGGTTCAGATGATATTCATTATGTAATACTTTGACATCTCCCTCCATACATATTTCAGTATTTACTGAATGTTTATAACAGTGTCTGGGAGTTGTCATCAGTTCCCGAGGACTGACTTGAGGCGGTTATTCTTCCTATTTGAAAACCTAGTTCTCTGTGGTCATTCCCTAAAGACTTTCGCTCCAGTGCTTTAACGAGTTGTGTCTGCAACCTCTTTAAATGTATGGTCAGTGTCTGTCTGATATGAATCTTGGAACGCTATCACCCCCACTCTCTCCTTCTCAATTTCGCTTTCGCAAGTGTTGCTGCATGACTGATGTCCTGAACTTAGAGGTCTATGTTTGTACTATCTTTGCTGTGAAGACCTTCGTGGTTGCAGTCCTTTTTTGACCTGGAAAAGGCATATGACACCACCTGGAGATACCACATTCTGTTCCAACTCTGTTCTTTTGGCCTTCGTGGCAATCTCCCTCTCAAACTCAAGATCTTCCTCTCTTGTCGTTCCCTTAGAATGAGATTCCAAGGGAACCTCTCTGCCTCTTTTCGGCAATACGAAGGTGTACCTCAAGGTTGTGTTCTGAGCACTACTATTTTCCTGGTAACCCTCAATGGTCTTCTTTCCTCCCATCCCTCTGGCATTTTCTCAGCTCTCTATGTTGATGATCTTACCCTCTGCTGTCAAGGTGATGACTCGCCTTTTCTCCAATGGCAGCTTCAACTTGCGATTGATGCCATGTCGTCCTGGGCCACCAATCATGGCTTCAAGTTCTCTCCAACTAAGACTTGTGCTATGACCTTTACTCGGAAGCAGGTCGTTCTTCGACCCCACTCTGTCCTCTTTATAGTAATCCTCTTTTATAAAGGATTCTGTTAAACTTTTTGGGTTAATCTTTGACACTTGCTTGCCTTGATCACCCCTTATCTCTTACCTTCGAGTTGAATGCTTCAAAGCGCTTAACTTACTTAAGGTCTTGTCCCATACTTCCTGGGGAGCTGAAAGGTGCATGCTGCTCTCTTTACATTCCTTTCTCATGCTGTCTAAACTCAATTATGGCTGTCCTGCTTACTCTTCTGCCCCCCCCCCCCTCCCTGTTCAGCTCGTTGAAGCCATGAGGGGGGCTTAGTGGGCGGCTGCTGGAGTGTAATGCTCCTTGGGACACTCCTCTGCCCTTTTGTAGCCTTGTGCTCCTGCTGCTATCCTCTCTAATTGTGCTGAACAACTTTTTCCTTTTCCTTCTGTTTCGTTTTTCTCCTCCCTCTTCTCCTATCTGCTTGTCGTTTCCTGCTGACCTTTTGCTTGTTTTGGTTATTCCTTTGGATTACTTCTATTTTGATGCCCGGGTGCTTGAGGAGGCATACTCTTGCACCCGTAGAACTGTAGTACCCAAATTCGAGAGCGAGGGGAACCTTTTATTGTCAATCCTCCTTTAATCACTGAACACGATCTCGACAGACTGACGGTTCTTAAGGTGGCGTTTGTGGGGCGTATACTCACGACACAGCCCTAGGAGGCCCCGGTATGATCAGCAATAGTTTTTTTGGGTGTCCTGCCTCTAACTGTGGCTCCATGGTGGGTGTGGGGGCACATTTGTGAATGAATGTGTCTTTTTCGTCCTCATGTTAAATTCTGTTTCTCCTTTACCTTCTCAGGCTCGTGGGGTGGGCAACCAAGTCCCCGAGTCTGCCGTGTTGGAAGACCGGGCTCTGCAGCTTCCGCTGCATTGGGCTCCGACCTTGCTCCTCCTTTGGCCTGAATGTTTTGGCATTTTGGCAGTAATGTGCATTTACAAAGGTGAAATGTAATTCTGATCAGCTTCCATATATACTTTATACACATTCATATACATACACACACACACATGTACATATATACATACATATACACACACACACATGCATTCACATACATTTGTCTCTTTTACTCTGACAGGGTGAGATAGCTGATAGAGAAACTAGTGTGCAATTAAGTGCTTAATCACTGAAGGTGATTAAGGTGCTTTTACAAAAATCAGGTTATATAGTTACATCACATACATACATTGTATAATTGATACATTACATGGTTAATCTTGGGTACAAGTCCAATATATCATTAAGTGTTCCAGTACTCATATAGTAATTACACAGTTCAGCATACCTTAGCCCAGGAGGGCGAAAGTCAGTCAATCTACAATATAATGTTCAAGAGAGTGCATGTTTTCTCTTTCACAAAGTTGACACATTGTGTACTCGACATTTGGGTTTTGAGAAAGCTGCCAGATACGTCTATATCCCAGGCGTATTCTGGCCACTATAACATCACATTGCCAGGTTCTTGTTCTATAGTCCCATATGTGAATGTCTCCTCACAGTATCCTTCATAATATTTAATGATACAACTTACAGGTCTTTGTGAATTTGTTAGGTTGGTGAGATCTGCATTAGATATTTGTTTATGTATTCTCATTGTCACTGCTAATGAAATACCCATATCAATTTCTACCACTGGTTTTCTACAGGCTGTGTTTGCAAGCATATCAACAGTGTCATGCCATAGGAATTTAATTTCAAATCTGTTTTCTTTAGCAGCTAAAACATTCATTCGAATATCACTGACTTTTTTCTGGGTGTCACTACTATGTGCGTTCAATGCCAGGAGTGCACTCTGCGAGTCACAGTATATAAGTCCACTCCCTTTCTTTTAAAAATTCAGTGGCAAGGTATATGCCTGCAAGTTCGGTTTGAGATGTACTTGCCCAGTCATTGACGTGCTTCATTGCTGTATGTGTTCAAAATATTACATGCACATTCGGTACATCGTCCACATTCTTCTACAGAGCCGTCGGTATAGCACTGATACACATCATTACCCATACTCTGAGTACTTTCAGTGATGCTTTTAAGTGTTAACTGTTTTAATAATGTAGAGTGCACATTATCCTAATTGCATTGTCCCTCTTACAGTCGTGCACATTCTTGTTGAATGTCCTGACTTCTGGGACGAGTGTGTATCTTGTTTTCCGATCGTCCCTCGCGGTCGTTTGTATCTCGATGGTATTCTTGGTGACTCGGATGCTTTTGATATCGTTCGCCTTATGCGTTTCTGTTCTCGTATTAGCGTCCTTGGTGATATTTAGCGCCCTCTGATTATCCCACACATTTGATAGTGCTACATAACCTTCCCGGTTTGGTGCCTTCTTTTTGATAATTACTTACTTCTGCCTTTCCTCAACTATTCGTCGTCTTGATGCTCTTCACTGTACTAGGCTACGCCTCGGTTCTGGTGCCTTTCGTTTGATTTCTGCCCAGAGCCTGTATGTTGTAACTGTCATCCTGTGTCTACAGAATCAGTGTGATCATTACTGTCTTCACTACTTTGCGCGGTCCCTACAACACCCTCACTCTCGCTAATGTCGTACTTTGACCATTACCCCTCCTGTGGACCCTGTTCCCTTTCACCACCTTCCCCTTTCTGTGTGACTGTCTTGCTGGCAAGGTACTCTCTCTCTCGGATCGTCTTGCCAATGTTTTTCCTTGTGTCATTCCATCTTTGCCCCTATAGTGGGTCCCTATTCCTAAGTTTTGACCCCACATGAGTAAAGCTTTTACCCCTCCTACAGTTCTGAAATGAATTTTCCTTGCTCACTTTTATTCACACTCCTGCTTTATCTCCATCTTCACAGATGTATCCAAGTCTGCCGATGATGTAGACTACACTGTTGTATTTCCTGACTGCACCTGTATGTGTCGCCTGCCTCTGGAGGCATCTTCATGGCAGAACTCAATGTAATTTTGAATGCTCTTCGTCAACTGCTTTCTCGCTGTCAATCTTCCTTTGTTGTAGTAGACTCGCAGTGCCCTAATGGCTCTGGAGTCCTCTAATCCTGTCCATCCTGTAGTCGTCGAAATTCAATAATGACTGTTTCTTATCTCCTGTAGATTTCAGACAGTCGAGTTTTGCTGGGTTCCCAGTCATATAGGCGTTTCCTTAAATGCGCGTGCTGATGCTGTTGCGAAGGAAGCTAGCCGCGCTTGACCCATTTCCCGCAAAGGTGTTCCTTATTTTGACTTCTACCCAGTTATTCATTCCTCAATCCTTGCCCGGTGACAGGATCACTGATCTTCTGTTACTGGTAACAAGCTGCGTGCTCTTAAGGGTAGCATGTCACCACGGCCTTTCTCTTACCACCAAAACCGGCGGTGGGAAATGGCTCTCGCGAGATTATGTATTGGTCATACCCGTTTAACCACTTAACTGCACCAACCGAGTATTCTCGGTCGGCGGGAAACTGCGCCAACCGAGAAAACTCCTTGATTTTTCGGTACCAATTCTAAATGTGTACGAGGTTGGTTGTGTACGAAATGGACTCTTAGGACCTCCAGTGAGAGGCAGCCATCTTGGAAAAAATTCCCAGAATGCCCCAGGGCTGCTGGCTGGGTTAGTACTGAATAAGCAACCATGGGTGGCACACGTGCCTCTGGCTCCCAAACACCTGTCTGAGGTGGTGTTGAAAGATCGTGCTCTGTCGGTGAAATTCAAACCTTATTGTTTTAAGAACATAAGGGTCGTAATATTGGTGAAGCTATGCACAATAAGGATCTAACACAAATGTCGGATGCAAGTGATACAGCACCTATGAGGACGATACAGTGAGCGTATCCAGTTGTAGCTCTGAGCGTCACCCTTGCAATCCTATGCTATACAATATATTTAGATGATACATAGACGAATCGTTTTCTGCCTTCAGTGATGATGCATCTGATACAAGTAGCATAGATGAACAGTGTTAGTGGCTTCCATGGTGGTGTTTTCCACAGATATTTTTAAGAATACCTGAATCTCTTCCTAACTGACGGACACTTTGAGGCTAGCTGAATCTCTTTCTGACTGACAGACACTCGTGATGCAAGCTGAATCTTTTCCTGTGAGGGATCATACAAAGCGACTTTTCAAGACTACCTTACAAATTGATCTTTTTCTATAACCTTTTCAATACTACCTTATGCTTTACAAGCTTGGCCCCCTCCCGGCTCAGATCGTTGATGCCGTGAGGGGACTTAGTGGGTGGCTGCCGGAGTGTGATGCTCCTTGGGACAGTCCTCTGTCCTTTTGTAGCCTTGTGGTCCTGCTGCCATCCTCTCCAATTGTGCTGAGCGACTTTTCCTTTCCCTTCTGTTTAGTTTTTCTCCCCCTCTTCTCCTATCTGCTTGTCGTTTCCTGCCGACCTTTTGCTTGTTTTGGTTATTTCTTTGGACTTCCCTTATTTTGACGCCCGGGTGCTTGAGGAGGCATACTCTTGCACCCGTAGAACTGTAGTACCCAACGTCGAGAGCGAGGGGAACCTTTTATTGTCAATCCCCCCTTTCGTCACTGAACCCGATCTCGACGGACTGTTGGTTCTTAAGGTGGCGGTTTGTGGGGTGTATACTCGTGATGCACCCCTAGGTGGCCCAGGCATGTTTGGCTATAGCGTCTTGTTGGGTGTCCTGCCTCTAATTGTGGCTCCATGGTGGGTGTGGGGGCACATTCGTGAATGAATATTTCTTTTTCGTAGCGATGTTAACCGATGTTTCAGTTTCTCCTTTACCTTCTCAGGCTCGTGGGGTGGGCGACCAAGCCCCCGAGTCTGTCCGTGTTGGCTCTGTAGCTTCTGCTGCATTGGGCCCTGACCTTGCTCCTCCTTTGGACTCTCTGACTCCTCCCCTCGGCTCCCCTTCCTCCCTCTGTGGTTGGGTCGAGCCCAAGCCCCCAGTGGTGACTACCTTGTCCCCTGGCACGGCTCCGTCTCTAATTGTAACTACTGCTCCTTTTAACCCCCCTCTTTCTCTGGGGGTTCTCAACGCCGTCCACGACACGGCCGCCCTCGCCTGATTCCTTCCCGTTCTGATACCTATCAAGCCTTGTTTTGTCCCGCTTCGTGGGCCAAATATTTTGATCCCCTCCCTCTTGATTCTGTGCCTCCTGATGATTTCTCCCTCCATCGACATCTCGTTGATTCTTGGATGCCTCTGTTACCTTCAACCCCACTCGTCTCGGTACACGTATCGTTGCTGCTCCTTCTCAGGATGCAGCTTCCCGCTTGGCTGCCGTATCCTGCCTTGGCGAGACCCCTGTTCGGGTCTCAAAGAACGCTCAGTTGAATGCCAGTGTTGGCACTATTCTCCTCCCGCCCCATGTTGTGACCGGTGTTCGGAATCTGCGGGACTGCCACGACGATATTCGACATATCCTTGATGCCCAGGGCCATTGTATTCTCCAGGCGGACACGTTTACTCGTCCCCCTCGTGGTAGTCGCCGTGAACCCCTTCGTGTTGTGAAGATTACCATTGATGGTCGGACCCTTCCAGCCTCTGTCCTTCTTGCTGGTGCCAGGTGCTCTGTCCAGGAGTACATTCCTTCTCCTAGGCTCTGTAACAAGTGCTGGAGGTTTGGGCATGATGCCCTCCGCTGCTCTGGGACACTCTCTCTGTCCTTTGTGTGGTGGCGAAGGTTACTTTAAGTCGGAGTGCACTTCTCCCCAGGCTCGTTGCCTCAACTGCGGTGAGGCCCATCCTACCTTCTCCCGTGCGTGTGTCCATTACAAGCTTGAGGCAGCCATCCTCAGCTTGAAGCACCGGGAGCGTTTATCTTTTCCTGAAGCGAGGCGCCAAATTTGCCGGCTCCCACCTTATGCTAATATCTCTTATGCTTGTGTGTTGCTCTCTTCCTCTCCTCGTCCTTCCCACCTTCCTCAGACTCACAACCGTTTCCGGGCCTTTGGACTGTCTGTCTGGGGTTCCCCTTCTTTCTACCCGGTTTGTCTTGTCTCCTGTGTCTTCTTCCTCGTCTCCCTCCGGTCCTCCTTCCCATCCTTCCGCTCCGTCTCTTGACTCTCCCCGCCGCCTGTCGGTGCGGGCTGGTGTCCATCGCTCTCCAAATGGCCATCGTGTGCACTCTTGTTCAGCTTCTCCTGTTGAGACACTAGAATCCGTTGCCCAGTACGTAGTTGCTGGGACACCTGTCTCTTTAAGTCAGAAGCGTAAGCCTGGCTCCTCTCCTTCCTCCTCCCTGGCGGGTAAGAAGGTTTCGCTTTCTTCCTCGGCCCCTACTTTTGCCTCTATCGCTCCTTCCCCTCCCATTTTGGTGGTTGCACCCCCTGTTCCTGCTATGGGTTTCTTTGGCCCCCGCTTCCCTCTCGGTTGCTGCCCTTTTCGAGGTGCGCTCCCCCTCTTCCCTCCTCCCCCCTCTTCCTGCTGCTGTCCTTGACTGCTCCTCTCGTTTGCCTCCTCCTCCTCCGGACCCCGCCCGTCCACCTCTGATCTGTTTCTCCCGCTTCCTTCCCTCCGTCTTTGCTCAGTTTACCCATGCCCTCTAACCCAGACTTTGCTGACCCTGA
>WNGS01159950.1:42410-75871 GCA_020271785.1 Procambarus virginalis
CCATGCCAGGGGACAAGGTAGTCACCACTGGAGCTTGGGGCTCCCCAACCACAGGGAGGGAGGGAGCCGAGGGGAGTGGTCAGAGAGTCCAAAGGAGGAGCAAGGTCAGGGCCCAATGCAGCAGAGGCTACACAGCCCGGTCTTCCAACACGGACAGACTCGGGGGCTTGGTCGCCCCCCCACGAGCCTGAGAAGGTAAAGGAGAAACTGAAACATCAGTTAACATCGCTACGAAAAAGAAATATTCATTCACGAATGTGCCCCCACCCCACCAAATAGCCACAATTAGAGGCAGGACACCCAAAAGACGCTATAGACGATCATGCCTGGGCCACCTAGGGGTGCGTCACGAGTATACACCCCACAAACTGCCACCTTAAGACCGACAGTCCGTCGAGATCGGGTTCAGTGACGAAAGGGGGATTGACAATAAAGGTTCCCCTTGCTCTCGACGTTGGGTACTACAGTTCTACAGGTGCAAGAGTATGCCTCCTCAAGCACCCAGGCGTCAAAATAGAGGAAGTCCAAAGAAATAACCAAAACAAGCAAAAGGTCGGCAGGAAACGACAAGCAGATAGGAGAAGAGGGGGAGAAAAACTAAACAGAAGGGAAAGGAAAAGTCGCTCAGCACAATTGGAGAGGACGGCAGCAGACCACAAGGCTACAAAAGGACAGAGGACTACCCCAAGGAGCATCACACTCCGGCAGCCGCCCACTAAGCCCCCTCACGGCATCAACGAGTCGAGCTAGGAGGGGGCCAAGCTTGTAAAGCATAAGGTAGTATTGAAAAGGTTATAGAAAAAGATAAATTTGTAAGGTAGTCTTGAAAAGTCGCTTTGTATGATCCCTCACAGGAAAATATTCAGCTTGCCTCACGAGTGTCTGTCAGTCAGAAAGAGATTCAGCTAGCCTCAAAGTGTCCGTCAGTTAGGAAGAGATTCAGGTATTCTTGAAAATATCTATGGAAAACACAACCATGGAAGCGCTAACACTGTTCATCTATGCTACTTGTATCAGATGCATCATCACTGAAGGCAGAAAACGATTTGTCTATGTATCATCTAAATATTTGTATAGCATAGGATTACAAGGGTGACGCTCAGAGCTACAACTGGATACGCTCGCTGTATCGTCCTCATAGGTGCTGTATCACTTGCATCCGACCTTTGTGTTAGGTCCTTATTGTGCATAGCTTCACCAATATTACGACCTTATGTTCTTAAAATAATAAGGTTTGAATTTCACCAGAGCACGATCTTCAACACCACCTCAGACAGGTGTTTGGGAGCCAGAGGCGCGTGCGCCACCCATGGTTGCTTATTCAGTACTAACCCAGCCAGCAGCCCTAGGGCATTCTGGGAATTTTTTCCAAGATGGCTGCCTCTCACTGGAGGTCCTAAGAGTCCATTTCGTACACAACTAACCTCGTACACCTTTAGAATTGGTACCGAAAAATCAAGGAGTTTTCTCGGTTGGTGCAGTTTCCCGCCGACCGAGAATACTCAGTTGGGGCAGTTAAGTGGTTAAACGGGTATGACCAATACATAATCTCACGAGAGCCATTTCCCACCGCTGGTTTTGGTGGTAAGAGAAAGGCCGTGGTGACATGCTACCCTTAAGAGCACGCCGCTTGTTACCAGTAACAGAAGATCAGTGATCCTGTCACCGGGCAAGGATTGAGGAATGAATAACTGGGTATTAGTCGAAATAAGGAACACCTTTGCGGGAAATGGGTCAAGTGCGGCTAGCCTCCTTCGCAACAGCATCAGCACGCGCATTTAAGTTAACGCCTATATGACTGGGAACCCAGCAAAACTCGACTGTCTGAAATCTACAGGAGATAAGAAACAGTCATTATTGAATTTCGACGACTACAGGATGGACAGGATTAGAGGACTCCAGAGCCATTAGGGCACTGCGAGTCTACTACAACAAAGGAAGATTGACAGCGAGAAAGCAGTTGACGAAGAGCATTCAAAATAACTTTGAGTTCTGCCATGAAGATGCCTCCAGAGGCAGGCGACACATACAGGTGCAGTCAGGAAATACAACAGAGTAGCCTACATCATCGGCAGACTTGGATACATCTGTGAAGATGGAGATAAAGCAGGAGTGTGAATAAAAGTGAGCAAGGAAAATTCATTTCAGAACTGTAGGAGGGGTAAAAGCTTTACTCATGTGGGGTCAAAACTTAGGAATAGGGACCCACTATAGGGGCAAAGATGGAATGACACAAGGAAAAACATTGGCAAGACGATCCGAGAGAGAGAACCTTGCCAGCAAGACAGTCACACAGAAAGGAGGTGGTGGTGAAAGGGAACAGGGTCCACAGGAGGGGTAACGGTCAAAGTACGACATTAGCGAGAGTGAGGGTGTTGTAGGGACCGCGCAAAGTAGTGAAGACAGTAATGATCACACTGATTCTGTAGACACAGGATGCCAGTTACAACATACAGGCTCTGGGTAGGAATCAAACGAAAGGCACCAGAACTGAGGCGTAGCCTAGTACAGTGAAGAGCATCAAGATGACGAATAGTTGAGGGAAAGGCAGAAGTAAGTAATTATCAAAAAGAAGGCACCAAACCGGGAAGGTTATGTAGCACTATGAAATGTGTGGGATAATCAGAGGGTGCTAAATATCACCAAGGACGCTAATACGAGAACAGAAACGCATAAGGCGAACGATATCAAAAGCATCCGAGTCACCAAGAATACCATCGAGATACAAACGACCGCGAGGGACGGTCGGAAAACAAGACACACTCGTCCCGGAAGTCAGGACATTCAACAAGGATGTGCACGACTGTAAGAGGGACAATGCAATTAGGATAATGTGCACTCTACATTATTAAAACAGTTAACACTGAAAAGCATCACTGAAAGTACTCAGAGTATGGGTAACGATGTGTATCAGTGCTATACCGACGGCTCTGTAGAAGAATGTGGACGATGTACCGAATGTGCATGTAATATATTTGAACACATACAGCAATGAAGCACGTCAATGACTGGGCAAGTACAACTCAAACCGAACTTGCAGGCATATACCTTGCCACTGAATTTTTAAAAGACAAAGGCAGTGGACTTATATACTGTGACTCGCAGAGTGCACTCCTGGCATTGAACGCACATAGTAGTGACACCCAGAAAAAGTCAGTGATATTCGAATGAATGTTTTAGCTGCTAAAGAAAACAGATTTGAAATTAAATTCCTATGGATACCATCACATGTTGGCATCTCAAGGCATGACACTGTTGATATGCTTGCAAACACAGCCTGTAGAAAACCAGTGGTAGAAATTGATATGGGTGTTTCATTAGTAGTGACAAAGAGAATACTTAAACAAATATCTAATGCAGATCTCACCAACCTAACAAACACCTGAAAGTTGTACCATTAAATATTATGAAGGATATCGTGAGGAGACATTCACATATGGGACTATAGAACAAGAACCTGGCAATGTGATGTTATAGTGGCCAGAATACGCCTGGGATATAGACGTATCTGGCAGCTTTCTCAAAACCCAAATGTCGAGTACACAATGTGTCAACTTTGTGAAAGAGAAAACATGCACTCTCTTGAACATTATATTGTAGATTGACTGACTTTCGCCCTCCTGGGCTAAGGTATGCTGAACTGTGTAATTACTATATGAGTACTGGAACACTTGATGATATATTGGACTTGTACCCAAGATTAACCATGTAATGTATCAATTATACAATGTATGTATGTGATGTAACTATATAACCTGATTTTTGTAAAAGCACCTTAATCACCTTCAGTGATTAAGCACTTAATTGCACACTAGTTTCTCTATCAGCTATCTCACCCTGTCAGGGTAAAAGAGACAAATGTATGTGAATGCATGTGTGTGTATATATGTATGTATATATGTATATGTGTGTGTGTGTATGTATATGAATGTGTATAAAGTATATATGGAAGCTGATCAGAATTACATTTCACCTTTGTAAATGCACATTACTGCCAAAATGCCAAAACATTCAGGCCAAAGGAGGAGCAAGGTCGGAGCCCAATGCAGCGGAAGCTGCAGAGCCCGGTCTTCCAACACGGACAGACTCGGGGACTTGGTTGCCCACCCCACGAGCCTGAGAAGGTAAAGGAGAAACAGAATTTAACATGAGGACGAAAAAGACACATTCATTCACAAATGTGCCCCCACACCCACCATGGAGCCACAGTTAAGAGGCAGGACACCCAAAAAAAGCTATTGCTGATCATACGGGGCCTCCTAGGGCTGTGTCGTGAGTATACGCCCCACAAACGCCACCTTAAGAACCGTCAGTCTGTCGAGATCGTGTTCAGTGATTAAAGGAGGATTGACAATAAAAGGTTCCCCTCGCTCTCGAATTTGGGTACTACAGTTCTACGGGTGCAAGAGTATGCCTCCTCAAGCACCCGGCGTCAAAATAGAAGTAATCCAAAGGAATAACCAAAACAAGCAAAAGGTCAGCAGGAAACGACAAGCAGATAGGAGAAGAGGGAGGAGAAAAACGAAACAGAAGGAAAAGGAAAAAGTTGTTCAGCACAATTAGAGAGGATAGCAGCAGGAGCACAAGGCTACAAAAGGGCAGAGGAGTGTCCCAAGGAGCATTACACTCCAGCAGCCGCCCACTAAGCCCCCCTCATGGCTTCAACGAGCTGAACAGGGAGGGGGGGGGCAAAAGAGTAAGCAGGACAGCCATAATTGAGTTTAGACAGCATGAGAAAGGAATGTAAAGAGAGCAGCATGCGCCCTTCAGCTCCCCAGGAAGTATGGGACAAGACCTTAAACAAGTTAAGCGCTTTGAAGCATTCAACTCGAAGGTAAGCGATAAGGGGTGATCAAGGCAAGTGTCAAAGATTAACCCAAAAAGTTTAACAATCCTTCATAAAAGAGGATTACTATAAAGAGGGCAGAGTGGGGTCGAAGAACGACCTGCTTCCGAGTAAAGGTCATAGCACAAGTCTTAGTTGGAGAGAACTTGAAGCCATGATGGGTGGCCCAGGACGACATGGCATCAATCGCAAGTTGAAGCCACCATTGGAGAAAAGGCGAGTCATCACCTTGACAGCAGAGGGTAAGATCATCAACATAGAGAGATGAGAAAATGCCAGAGGGATTGGAGGAAAGACCATTGAGGGTTACCAGGAAAATAGTAGTGCTCAGAACACAACCTTGAGGTACACCTTCGTATTGCCGAAAAGAGGCAGAGAGGTTCCCTTAGAATCTCATTCTAAGGGAACGACAAGAGAGGAAGATCTTGAGTTTGAGAGGGAGATTGCCACAAAGGCCAAAAGAACAGAGTTGGAACAGAATGTGGTATCTCCAGGTGGTGTCATACGCCTTTTCCAGGTCAAAAAAGGACTTCAACCACGAAGGTCTTCACAGCAAAGGTAGTACAAACATAGACATCTAAGTTCAGGACATCAGTCATGCAGCAACACTTGCGAAAGCGAAATTGAGAAGGAGAGAGTGGGGGTGATAGCGTTCCAAGATTCATATCAGACAGACACTGACCATACATTTAAAGAGGTTGCAGACACAACTCGTTAAAGCAATGGAGCGAAAGTCTTTAGGGAATGTCAGTAGATACTGAAATATGTATGGAGGGAGATGTCAAAGTATTACATAATGAATATCATCTGAACCCGCCGCTGTAGAACCGCAGAAGGCCAGGGCAGACTGGAGTTCTGAGAGAGAGAGGAGCGTTATAGAGAAGATGAAGAGGCATTTGAAAATCTAAGTGACAAGATTCAAGAAGAGGCTCAAGAGTAAGGAAAGGAGGAAGATGAGAATCGGAGCTAACAGTTGAAAAGTGTGAACCCAGTTCGGCTTTGACCGAGACCGGATCTGCCACAATAGAACCACAGAGGTGAAGAACTGGCAAGACATCTGGAAAAAACTTACCCACTAACTTGAAGATTTCCTCCCAGATCAGGGGCAGAGGGGTGTTAGACATAATAGTGGAAATGAAAGAACTCCAACTCTCACTCTTAGTCGTACAGATGGCCCTACGGGCCACCACACTTGACTTCTGGCGCAAAAGCAAAGAATCAGGCGTCCGTCAACAACGGTGTTTCTTCCAGGCCGCACGCTTACAGTGGACAGCCTGAGCACAGGCTGCATTCCACCAGGGAACGCACTTCTGTGCGCCCCGGGAGGTAGAGCGAGGAACAGAGCTGAGGGCAGCATCAAAAACTGTGTCATGAAAGGAGGAGGGGGGCTCGGGAAAGAGGAAAATCGGAGAGGTCGGAAAGAGTAACACAAAGGTAAAGAGGTTCCAAACAGCCTTGTCAAACTTCCACCTAGGGAAGGAGAGGGGAGGGTGAGAAGAAAAGAAAAGTGAGAAGGATGGGGAAAAGGTCACTGTTATGTAGATCATCAAGAACCCGCCAGGTGAAGTCCATATAAAGAAAGATGAGCAGAAAGATCAATACAGTATAGGGTGGGGAATCAACATGAGTGGGTTTGCCAGAATTCACTAGTTATAAAAGAAGAGAAGTGAGCACAAATGGTTCAAGAAGGCGTCCCCGGGTGTTTGTCAGAATATCTCCCAGAGGGTATGCTGACAGTTATAATCATCCAAAAGGAGCACAGGCTCTGGTAAAGAGTCCAACAGGTGTTTAGGATCATGAAGAGAAAGCGTAAAATTTGAGGGGAGATAAACGGAACAGACTGTATACCATTTACTCACAAAGATATGGACCACAAGGTAAGGTAATTATCAAAAGAAGGCACCAAACCGGGAAGGCTATGTAGCACCATCAAAGTGCGAAATAATCAGAGGGCGCTAAATATTACTAAGAAAGCCAATACGAGAACAAAAACGCATAAGGCGAACGATATCAAAAGTATCCGATTCACCTAGAATTCTATCGAGGGACAAGTGACCGCGAGGGACGGTCGGAAAGCAAGACACACGCTCGTCCTGGAAGGCAGGACATTCAACAAGGATATGCATAACCGTAAGAGGGACAACGCAATTCGGACAACAACGAGCAGGGCGGCGCTCCATTAAGTGACCGTGGGTTAAGCGAGTATGGCCAACCCGCAGCCGTGCTAAAGCAGTTTCCCACCGCCGGTTACGGTGGTAGGAGGAAGGCCACGGGGACACACTACGTTTGAGAGTACGCAGTTTGTTACTAACCACAGAGGACCAACAACTCTGCCAACGGGCAAGGATAGAGGAATGAATAACCGGATAAAAGTCAGAATAAGGAAGACCCTTACGGGAGATGGGACAAGAACGGATGGCTTCCTTAGCGGCAGCATCTGCACGCTCATTCAAAGAAACACCAATATGGCTGGGAACCCAGCAAAACTCTACCGATTTAAACTTACTAGAAATAAGAAACAGCCATTGCTGAATCTCGATGACCACTGGGTGGACAGGATTAAAGGACCCAAGAGCCATTAGGGCACTACGAGAGTCAACGACAACCACAAAGGAGGAATGAGAATGAGAAAGCAAGAGACGGAGAGCATAGAGAATAGCATAAAGTTCCGCCGTAAAGACGCTAGCCTCCGAAGGGAGGCGACACATATAAGTACGGTCAGGAAAAACAACAGAGTAGCCCACACCGTCCGCAGACTTAGACCCATCGGTAAAGATGGAAATAGAGCGGGAGTGCGAAGAAAAGTGCTCAAGGAAGAGGCTTTTCAGAACTGTAGGAGGGGTAAAGGCTTTAGTAATACAAGTCAAGGACGTACAAAACTTGGGAAGGGGGACTCTCCACGGAGGCAAGGAAGGAACAATACGAGGAGAAACATTAGAAAGACGAACAGAAAGAGAATCCTGCAAGCGAGATAACCGGACAGAAAGTGGGAGACAATGAAGAGGAACAGGAGCTACAGGAGGAGGAAAAGTCAAAGCACGACAGAGGCGAGAGGAAGGATGCTGTAAGGACCGCGCAAGATAGCGAAGACAGTAGCGGTCACGGCGGTCCTGGAGAGAGAGAAAGCCAGTGTCAACATACAAACTGAGGGCGGGAGTCGAACGAAAGGCACCAGAGCTGAGACGCAACCCAGTATGGTGCAAAGCATCAAGACGGCGAAGAGTAGAAGGAGAAGCAGAAGAGTAAGCAGGGCAACCATAATCGAGTTTAGACAGGACGAGAGAGGAGTGCAAATATAGGAGCGTGCGTCTATCCGCTCCCCAAGAAGTATGGGACAAAACCTTAAGGAGGTTAAGGGCCTTAGAGCACTCAACTCGGAGGCAAGAGATATGGGCTGACCAAGACAAACGAGTGTCAAAGACTAACCCCAAGAGCTTTGCGGAATCCCTGTACACAATGGGATGACCATAAAGCGACAAAGAGGGACGAAGAACAACATGCTTCCGAGTAAAGGTCATAGCACAAGTCTTAGATGCAGAGAACTTGAAGCCATGATCGGTGGCCCACGACGACACGGCATCAATCGCAAGTTGAAGCCGCCGTTGAAGGAGAGGTGAATCATCACCCTGACAGCAAAGGGTAAGATCATCAACATACAGAGCAGAGAAGACACCAGAAGGAAGAGAAGAAAGAAGACCGTTGAGGGCAACTAGAAAAAGAGTAGTGCTCAGAACACTACCCTGGGGTACACCCTCATACTGCCGAAAAGGGGCAGAGAGAGCAGTACCAAGCCGCACACGAAAGGAACGACGAGAGAGGAAGCTCTGGAGGAAGAGAGGGAGGTTCCCACGAAGGCCAAAAGAATGAAGTTGAGACAGAATGTGATACCGCCAGGTAGTGTCGTAAGCCTTTTCTAGGTCAAAAAGGACGGCAACAACGGAAGTCTTCGCAGCAAAAGCAGTACGAATATAGACCTCCAAGTTTACCAGGACATCCGTTGTGCTGCGGCACTTGCGAAAACCAAATTGAGAAGGAGAGAGGTGGTTATAGTGTTCTAAGAACCACATCAAACGAACGTTAACCATACGTTCAAAGAGCTTGCAGACACAACTCGTGAGGGCAATAGGGCGGAAGTCCTTGGGGGATGACCCGAGAGACCCTGGTTTCCGAACAGGGAGGACAACAGCATCGAGCCAGTCTTCAGGGACTGACGACGACTCCCAGACCCGATTGTACAGACTCAGTAAATACTGAGACGTGCACGGAGGGAGATGGCGGAGCATTTCATAATGAATGCCATCAGAGCCCGCTGCCGTAGAACCACAAAGGGCTAGGGCAGATTGAAGTTCAGAGAGAGAGAAGGGATCATTATAGGGAAGGTGGAGAAAAGTACAGAAATTTAAAGGACGAGACTCAAGGAGAGGCTTACGAAGAAGGAAGGATTGGGGGAGATGAGAACCAGAACTAACAGAGGAGAAATGGGAACCCAGTTCGGTCGCAACCTGCAACGGGTCCGCCACAAGAGCACCATGGAGGCGAAGGACTGGGGAGACATCGGGAATGAACTTACCCGCAATCTTGCGGATACGCTTCCAGACCAGCGGAAGAGGAGTTTCGGAAGTAACGGTAGAGACATAAGTCGCCCAGCAAGCACGTTTAGCCGCACGGATGGTCCTACGGGCCACCGCACTCGCCTTCCGAAACAAAAGAAAAGACTCAACCGTCTGCCGGCGGCGATGTCTCTTCCAGGCTGCACGCTTACAGCGGACAGCCCGAGCACAGTCCAAATTCCACCAGGGAACGCACTTTCGCGTTCCCCGAGAGGAAGAGCGAGGAATAGAGTGCAGGGCAGCGTCAAAGATAGTGTCATGAAAAAGAAGGAGGGCGCGAGGGAGAGGTAAAACGGAGAGCTCGGAAATAGTAGCACGGAGAGTAAAAAGGCGCCAGTCAGCCTCGGCAAACCGCCACCGAGGGAAGGAGAGAGGAGGGCGAAAGGAGAAAAAAGTGACAAGGATAGGAAAATGGTCACTGCCATGGAGGTCATCAAGGACTCGCCACCCGAAATCTAAGGAAAGGGATGACGAGCACAGAGAAAGATCGAGACAAGAAAGGGAGCGAGTCCGAGAGTCCAAATGAGTGGGCTCACCAGAATTAAGAAGGGATAGGGAAGAAGAGAGGATGAAAGGTTCAAGTAGGCGACCCCGGGTGTTTGTCAGCACATCACCCCAAAGGGCATGACGACAATTGAAATCACCCAGCAGGAGCACAGGCTCCGGCAAGGAGTCTAGGAGGTGTTTAAGATCGGGAAGAGAAAGTGGGACAGTGGGGGGAAGATAAATGGAACAAACCGTGTACCATCTACGCACAAAGACACGGGCGGCAGAACAGTGGAGAGGCGAGGAAAAAAGTAAGGGGACAAAGGGAACATCGGAACGAATCAAGAGAGCAGAAGAATTATGGACCCCAGCGACAGCTGGGGGAGGGGAGAGAAAAGAATAGCCACGGAAGCGACCAGAACGAGAACCAAGCATCGGCTCCTGGAGACAGACACAAAGGGGCGAAAACTGTGAGATGAGAAGTTGAAGGTCAAGGAAATTGGCGTAAAATCCACGGATGTTCCACTGAAGAAAAGACATCACTAAAGAGAGAGAGGAGAGTAACAGAGAGCAAAGAAACAAAGGTGAAGAAGGAACACAGCACGCTAAAAAAGCACAGAGTCAGGATCAGGGTCAGCAAAGTCAGGATTAGGGGGCATGGGTAAACTGAGTAAAGAAGGAGGGCAAGAAGCGGAAGGACGGACCAGAGGTGGACGAGCAGGGCCTGGAGGAGAAGGAAGGGGAGGAGGGGGAGCAGAAAGAGGGGAGCGCACCTCAGCAAGGGCAGTAACCGAGATGGAACTGGGGGCTAAAGAAACCCCCACAGTAGGAACAGGGGGCACCACCACCGAAGCGGGAGGGGAAGGAACGATAGAAGCAGAGATAGGGGGCGAAGAAGAAAGCGAAGCTTTCTTACCGACAGGGGAGGAGGAAGGAGAGGACCCAGGTTTCCGCTTCTGACTCAAAGAAACAGGCGTCCCAGCAGCAACGTACTGGGCAACAGACTCCAGAGTCTCGATAGGAGAAGAAGAGCGAGAGCGAACAACACAACCATCAGGAGAGCGATGGACGTCGGCCCGCACAGTCAGGCGGCGTGGAGAGCCAAGAGACGGAGGAGAAGGACTAGTAGGAGAGGAAATAGAAGACACAGGAGATGTGACAGACTGGGTAGAATGAAGGGGAGCCCTAGACAGAGAACCAGGAGGGGGACCCTTCGGGACAGAACTGAGGGAAACAGGGGAGGCGGTGGTGGGCGTGTCTGGGTCTAAGGCTCGGAAACGGTTGTGAGACTGAGGAAGGCGGGAAGGACGAGGAGGGAAGAGCGCACCACTCGAGCATAGGAGACACCAGCGAAAGAGGGGAGACGATGAACTTGGCGCCGAGCCTCAGGAAAAGACAAACGGTCCCGGTGCTTCAAGTTGAGGACAGCCGCCTCAAGTTTGTAACGAACACACGCACGGGAGAAGGTAGGGTGGGCCTCACCGCAATTGAGGCAGCGGGCCTGGGGGGAAGTGCACTCTAACTTAGAGTGACCCTCGCTTCCACACAGGGGACAGAGAGAGACAGGACTAGAGCACCTGAGGGTACCATGCCCAAACTTCCAGCACTTACCGCAGAGCCGAGGAGATGGAATATACTCCTGGACGGAGCACCTGGCACCAGCGAGAATAACAGAGGATGGAAGGGTCCTACCATCAAAGGTAACCTTCACAACCCGAAGAGGCAGACGGCGATGACCACGAGGGGGACGAATAAATGTATCCACTTGGAGGACAGAATGACCTTGGGCCTCGAGGACATGTTTGATATCCTCGTGGCAGTCCCTAAGATCCCTAACACCGGTCGCAACATGGTGCGGGAGGAGAACAGTGCCCACACTGGCATTCAACCGGGCGTTCTTCGAGACCCGAACAGGGGTCTCACCAAGGCAGGATAAGGCGGCCAAGCGAGTGGCCGCATCCTGAGAAGGAGCAGCAACGACACGGGTACCAAGACGAGTGGGGTTGAAGGTGACAGAGGCATCCACGGAATCGACAAGATGCCTATGAAGGGAAAAATCGTCAGGAGGAGTTGAGTCCAAGGGTTGGAGGTCAAAATACTTAGTCCATGTAGCAGGACCAAACAAAGCATGGAACGAAGTAGGATGGGAAGGAAGCATACGAGAGCGGCCGCGGCGGGGACGGCGATGAGAACCCGTAGAGAGAGACGGGTCGAAAGGCGCAGTAGTCGCAAGAAGAGATGGAGCCGTGCAAGGGGACGAGACGGTCACCACAGCAGGCTTGGAGCTCGACCCAACCACAGAGGAGGGAGGGGAGCAGGGAGGAAGAGTCCGGTCTGGGCCTAAACCGGGCTCTGCAGTGGAGGCTACAGATCCCGGTCTTCCAGGACGGTCCGACTCAGGGGCCTGGTTGCCCACCCCATGAGCCTGGTTAGAAGTAGTCAAGTCGTCATCCATATAGCAAACTAATAAAAGGGATGGGACCCGGAACCAAGGGATACCACCTACCAGGGCAGCCAGGGAGGCCGAGCGCGGGCCAGTGCAGGAAGGGTGTGTCGTCCCCAGCGGTGCTCCCCCTTTTCAACAGGGGAGTCCTACTACTTCGTGAATTCTCCCACACTGGTGCTAAGACCCCAGTCCCCCTATCGCCCTAGCCTGGACACCCAACCATCCACTCAGGGCGGCCTCTCACAGGCGACCCCTCCAGCGGGTGGTCCGATGGCTCACAAGGCCCCTACATGGTGCCCTTCAGCACGTACACCACCCAAAGAGGGGGCAGGAGAGGGGGCACAGGCAACCCACACCGGTCCCAGGGAGGTGTACGTGAGCCCCTCACCACGGCAAGGAGGCACCACGGAGGGGTATGGACCACAAAACACTGAATGGGTGACTGAAAAAAGTCGGGGGATGAAGGGAATATCAAGACAGATCAAGAGAGCAGTAGAGTTATGCGCAGTAAAAGCTGGAGGGGAAAAGAGAAAGTAATAACCATGCCAAGTATGTTTTACTGTTTTCTTTTGGGAGGGAGTTCTTTGGCTGTTCTACCTCTTCCCCTCACTTTATTACACACGCAAATCACAATAGCGTGATGCTTCAATGAACAAATCCACAAGGGCCGCGACGAGGACTCGAACCTACGTCAGAAGAGGTAGAACGGCCTATTGACATAGCTAGAGTGCACGGGGGAGTTGTGTAAAACCCTGGTTTGTGTCTCAGAGAGGCTGCAGGATTCAAGTAAATTCAGTAAAACTTCTGGTTTCAACTCTTTTTACCATGTCGTAGCTCAGTCGATAAGGCAGTGTCCAGGATGATCTCGGACGTAGGTTCAAATCCTCGTCAGGGTCCTTGTGGATTTGTTCATTGATGCATCACGCTATTGTGATTTCTGTGTGTTTTTGACAATATTCAAATGACTTATGCTGTATGAATCTTCATGTGCTTTATTAGACTTGATTTTTGTGAAACGTCTTTTTGACACACTGAACAGTGATATGGTTTCTCTCCTGTATGAATCCTCATGTGTGTTATTAGACTTGATTTAAGTGAAAAGTTTTTTTGACATTCTGAACAGTGATATGGTTTCTCTCCTGTATGAATCCTCATGTGGTTTCTTAGAGATGATATTTGTGAAAAGTCTTTTTGACATTCTGAACAGTGATATGGTTTCTCTCCTGTATGAATCCTCATGTGTTTCTTAGAGATGAATTTTGTGAAAAGTCTTTTTGACATTCTGAACAGTGATATGGTTTCTCTCTTGTATGAATCCTCATGTGTGTTATTAGAGATGATTTACGTGAAAAGTCGTTTTGACATTCTGAACAGTGATATGGTTTCTCTCCTGTATGAATCCTCATGTGTGTTATTAGATATGATTTTTGTGAAAAGCCTTTTTGACATACTGAACAGTGATATGGTTTCTCTCCAGTATGAATCCTCATGTGTGTTATTAGATAAAATTTTTGTAAAAAGCCTTTTTGACATACTGAACAGTGATATGGTTTCTCTCCTGTATGAATCCTCATGTGTGTTATTAGATTTGATTTAAGTGAAAAGTCTTTTTGACATTCTGAACAGTGATATGGTTTCTCTCCTGTATGAATCCTCATGTGTGTTATTAGAGATGATTTAAGTGAAAAGTCTTTTTGACATACTGAACAGTGATATGGTTTCTCTCCTGTATGAATCCTCATGTGTGTTATTAGAGATGATTTAAGTGAAAAGTCTTTTGACATTCTGAACAGTGATATGGTTTCTCTCCTGTATGAATCCTCATGTGTTTATTAGAGATGATTTAAGTGAAAAGTCTTTTTGACATTCTGAACAGTGATATGGTTTCTCTCCTGTATGAATCCTCATGTGTGTTATTAGAGATGATTTTCGTGTAAAGTTTTTTTGACATACTGAACAGTGATATGCATTCTCTCCTGTATGAATCCTCATGTGTGTTATTAGAGATAATTTTGTGTAAAGTTTTTTTGACATACTGAACAGTGATATGGTTTCTCTCCTGTATGAATCCTCATGTGTGTTATTAGAGATGATTTAAGTGAAAAGTCTTTTTGACATACTGAACAGTGATAAGGTTTCTCTCCTGTATGAATCCTCATGTGTGTTATTAGAATTGATTTAAGTGAAAAGTCTTTTTGACATTCTGAACAGTGATAAGGTTTCTCTCCTGTATGAATCCTCATGTGTATTATTAGATTTGATTTAAATGAAAAGTCTTTTTGACACACTGAACAGTGATATGATTTCTCTCCTGTATGAATCCTTGTGTGTGTGTTATTAGCCATAATTTATTTTTAAAGTCTTTCAGACACATTCTATAGTGATATGACTTTTCTCCTGAATGGTCACTTATTTAAATTTTGATATTTTTGAAAGTAGTTTAGACAATGTATTTATTTTTTTTCTCTAAATGTTTTGTATGCTATTATGCGAGATGTTTTCATAATATAATTTTGAACATTCAATACTGATGACATTTTTCTTTTGAATAAATATTTGTACAGTTTTCTTGATTGTATAAACCGTTACAGCTATTTGATCCAAAAAGCAAGTATTATCTAATGAAATATTCTACATTTCATTAGTTAAGTCTTGTAGACAATTATTATTAGTATTTGTCTCCTTTATAAATTGTTGTGTTCTTTATAAATCTTAGTAATATATTTTTGATATAATTTTAAATGCATGAGCTTTTATTTATCACTAAAGCAAATATTGTTAAGAGATGCCAAAAACACTTGGACTGTCGGATACATAAATAATTCAAGTAAATACATAGCAATCAGTGTATAGTAACCAGAATAGAGCACACAGGTTATAGTGTTAACTCTGTTGTCAACAGATGGCACTCAATATCAGATAAGCAATTGGAATAATCTAATTAACTTTTGTAGGAATATAAAGTAATTACTTGTCAAAGACAGAAGAGAATGGAAAAAAGTTACAATATGTAAACCACTGGTATTATTCATAAATAGTAAGATAATATTGTGCTTATTATATTATAAAATGTGCTATACATAAAATAACCTCTACAATATTTCCTGTGAATCAGCAAGTGTAAAATCAAAACATACAAATCTACGTCTCCACATGCGTTCACCAGCAGGAAAGTTAGTGTCCGTGTATAACTTTGTAAACATTACAAACAAATCCTGTGGCAATTTTTTTTTTTTTAAGATTTAGCAAAATGTCTTTGTATAGGAAAATTAAATATATTATAAATTTATTTATAATTATACTGTTTTATCATACTGTACATATAGCAACAGCAGAGAGGGATGGTTTATTATAAATACAGCCACCGTATTAAGATGTTTCACTACAGAACCTTATTATAAACATCACCACAGAACTATGGGATGTCTTATTATAAATATAACCACAGAACTGAGGGATGTCTTATTATAAATATAACCATAGCACAAGAGTCAGGTACAGTGGACCCTCATATGGTTTGTCATTTGCAAAATATATGTATGTGATTTTTACAAGAACTTACTGATCCAATGTACCATGCACATTGTTATTTTTAAATCCCCTATACATTCATGTAAATATGTAAATTTTTAAATAAATTCTGAGCATTAAGAACACTGATATATTATCTTATTTGGAGAGCCTTTTGAGCTTAAGAGCAAATTACCTAAGAAAAAATTCATAATTACTATACAGTATAAAGATTATTTATTTTAAATGCTTTCTCAACATTTACAATGGCTCACATAGGAGAAAAAGTATGTAATGTTTTAAAACTGAATATATATATTAAATGTTTTTATATTAGAACCTGATTATAAAAATAATTAATTTGAAAATCTTAAAATGTTTTCTTGCCAAACAATAGTATTAAAAACAATACTGTACCACATACACAATGAACTAATAAATACTGAGATTTTAAAATTAATGATACACCAAATTTAATTTAAATACACATTTCCTTTGTTACCATAGTGCATGGAGATGTTAATAATGCATGACATATTGATAATACATGTAGTCATTCACATGAGTGTGCTGAAGACAGTCTTACCCATCTACATGTAATATTTTTTACACCATAATGTGTTTCATAATGCTGCTGACAAATGTATGCAGTATATCTGACAATGTGTGGATGCTGACACTGCAAGTATTATTCAATACCACTGGTTTCTGGCACTGCATGTATTATTCTTCTGGTGACCGTAGCTGTGAAAGAAAAGATTAAGAGATTACCAAGTTTTAAGTCAACAAATACCAAATACAGAATCTTTGAAATCTAGTAAAGATTTTCCAAATAGGATTTTTTTTTAATAATTCCAATACTATAATGGGTCTTTCTCCAAATAAAACAAAGATATACAGTATAGGTAAAATATATCAGCCAGCAGACTGCAAACAGGTACCAATCCCTGCGCACAGGAATCTTAGCAGATACAGTATATGGAAAATGGCAAAACATAATTCCAATCTACAAAAATGGTATCCGACAAGACCCTCTAAATTATAGACCCATATCATTAACAAGTATGGTAGTTAAAACAATAGAAAAAAATAGCTAACACCAAATGGGTTGATCCATTGTTGTTAACACAACAATGGGTAGAACACCTGGAGAGTACAATAATGACATAATAATGGACAGACGGTATGGTTTTCGAACAGGAAGATCCTGTGTAACAAATCTACTTAGTTTTATGAATCACAGAGATTCTACAGGAAAGAGATGGTTGCCCAACTGTCTATCTGGACCTAAAAGACCGGCATTGATGTAATGAAATGCCATTTTCTGGGTGAGACCAGAGGCTCCCTGGAGCTATCCGGGCTGATATGAGTGTATTAGACCGTGGCATCAGCCAAGTGAATGGAGTTCTTAGGCCTAACAGGGACCACAAACCAGAACCTAGGCCCCCCTCAGAGAGGCACGAGGAGCAATGGCCTATAGAAAGCCTCGTGAGGTTGGAAGCATTCTACGTCTGCCATCGACCGAGACAGGCACCCAAGAAAGGTAGGTACCCCAAAACAAACCCAATCTGGTTAAAAAATTGCTACTGAAAGCCAAACTGTTGAGAAGAACTCTCCAAACTAAAAACTAACAAACGAGCATGATGTCACAACCATCTCTGTGCCGCTGTCAGTGCAGCTCCCCCCTTCCGCAGAAGGGGGGATGGGGAACTCCAGACCTCCCACACCGGCTATCACCCCCCCAAGTTCAGAGGCTGGATGTCAAAAACTGCGAAAAACCTCCGACCGGAGGAAGGGAGGGTTGCCGGGAAACACTCCGGGTCTAACCCAAAAAATGGCGTTTCATTACATTCAACGCTGGTTTTCTGGGGGAGCCCCTTTGGCTCCCTGGAGCTACTTAACTAAAGATAAAAACAAGAGGGACTTTCCCGGGAGGTGGTCGCCACTCACTCCAGGGACACCATCCAAGGGCCCAGTTCCAAGAGAAGCCGGACCTGGGACAAAGAAGTCATCCGAAAGCAGGAGCAATAGACCCAAGGGTTCAGATGGAACAAGTCCAGAATGTACCACAAGTCCGCACAGTCTCTTTTCAGAACCGGAAACAGGTGGGAAACCGACCTGAGGGACGAGGACTTTTGTCCACACCCAAGCAAACCCACTCCAAGGTGACCCAACAGAGAGAAAGCCTGCCCTGCCAGCTCCGAGCCCCACCGAAGAAGGAGGGGCCACCCAATGCCACTGCAAGCCGCATGAAGCAACCTGAAAAGCCAACAAATCTTGGGACCAGGCGTGAGCAAACTGCACGAACTTCTCCCTCCCAATTGCCTCGTCAATAGGATGACCAACGAAAGGGCCGAAGCCCCTTATGAAAAGCCGATAGATGAGCAGAGCGATTACCACGCCAACCTGACGTCGTCGGCCCGGAAGGCTGTTCCGACTCTGAAATTGGCACCACTGGCATACCA
Organism: Procambarus virginalis; assembly: GCA_020271785.1. NCBI lineage: Eukaryota > Metazoa > Arthropoda > Malacostraca > Decapoda > Cambaridae > Procambarus > Procambarus virginalis. Next base: position 60,774 of record WNGS01159950.1, read on the forward strand.
CGATAAGAGGAACCTCGAGCCCTGGGCATGACCCTTTTGGGAAGAAACCCCACGGGCCCCCCCCTAAGAACCAAAACGTCTGACATGGGATGACAACTAGAAACCTCCGTTTGCAGAAACTGCACCATCGCATACTGTGCAAACAGAAAGGACAAAATGGGCATAGAAAACCTAAGAGCCAGAGCTCAAGCGGATTCTAAGGAATGAGCGAGCACCGCCTGATGGCACCCAAAACTGGAACAGCACGTACCGAGACCAACAAGGAAGAGACAGAGACAGAGGGTGGAACGGTGGAGATCGGAGAAACTCAGGAAACGACAGGAATTAAGGCAGAAAAGAGGACAATTGAAACAGACAGTTGTCTCGGAGGTACCCCTTACTGAACAGGAGAGGAAACTGTTGGAAAAGGGACTTACGTTCGTGATAGGCCCTCCGGCGCGTAAGAAGAGGGAAGATGCGATAGAGGATCTGTGCAACAACTTGGAAACTAGTATCAACCAAGTTTGGAGCAACCTCCGGCCGGAGCAAGGTAAGTCACAGGGAGCAATTAAGAGAGCTAAACTCTCCCTCTCTTTTAGGTACCTCCACCCCAGCAAACCAGTCCAGTGCCCAAACTACAACCTAGTAGGCCTTAAACCGGTAATCCAGCAAATGAAGGTCGACCTCAAGCGTGGTGCGGAACGACGACGCAACTGCAATCTCACAAGGGAGGAGAGGGACGCCCTATCAACGTTGAAAGGACGCACGGATATTGTGATAAAGCCGGCGGACAAGGGAGGTACTGTCGTCGCCTGGAGAAAGGACAACTACAGGAACGAGATGAAGAGGCACCTAGCAGACACTGCAGCCTACAAACAGATACACAACCAGGACGATGCGCTTAGAAACGCCCAAACGAGGAGTAAAAGGATAGTCCTCAAGCTGTTCGAAAACAAGACTGGGGACGGGAAAGGAGGACTCATGCAGGCAGGGGCGAGAGATTTCTTCCTAACCTTTGAATCCATCATTCCCCACCTCTACCTTCTACCAAAGATCCATAAAGCATTAGAAGAAACAACAGGAACGTGGCAAGGGAGACCGGTTCTAAGCGGCTGCCGGGCCCCAACAAGGCCGGTAGACTGGATCTGCACAGCTCTCCTGAACCCCTTACTACGCCTACTACCGGAAAGAATCAAAGATACGACGGATTTCCTCAAGAAAATTGCAGAAATTAAAGGCCCCGTCCCGAGAGGGGCCCGCCTTTTTTCCATGGATGTGGTATCGCTCTACCCGAGCATACCACAGAGAGAAGCTGCAAAGGTAGTAGCATCTTTTTTTACAGATAACAGAACAAAAATCAGACAGGAACTTCAAGACGCAGGCGTATGGAGGACCCCCTCGAAAGAAACTCTCGAGGAGGCCATCCTCCATGTGATGAGAGACACCCTTTTGCAATTTGAAGGACGGGCATACCGGCAAACCAAGGGTACAGCGATAGGAGCATCCAGTAGTGTGGCAATCGCTGAAATATTTGTGCATGTAGTGTTCGAGAGGAAACGATCCCACAGGAAGGGCGGACCGGAGGTATATTTCCGTTACATAGACGACATCTTTGGAATAATGGAGGACGGTTTCCCGCGCCTAGAAAGTTTCTTTTCATGGTCAAATACAGTTCATGAGAACCTTAAGTTTACCCTCGAACACAGTGACTCCACGATTAATTTCCTAGATACAACGGTATATATAGACCAGCTAACCAGGAATCTGCATACGAAGGCATACTATAAACCGACTAACCTTCATACGTATCTGAAATTTGACTCGAGCCACCCACTAGCCCTTAAGAAGTCGCTACCCTACTCACTTGGACTCAGACTCAAGAGAATTAACAGCAAAGAAGAGACGCTATATCCCCAGCTTGATGACCTATGGGATATGTTCAGGAACAGAGACTACCCAGAGACAATAATACATGCAGCCCAGGAGAAACTCAGAGGAAAAACAAGGGCAGAGCTACTCAGACCTAGAACACAAGAAGTGGAAGACAAAAGATGGATTCTTCCAACCCTTTTCTTCCCAGGCCTTGCAGCACAGCTTAAGAGAAAACTCCAGGAAGTATGGACATGGATGAGGGAAACGTACAGCGAACATCCATCCTGGGTAAAATTCCCACAAAACCCTCCCATGATCGCCTGGAGGCGAGGTAAGTCTATAAAGGACCACCTTGTTAGAGCAGCGGTGCAGGTAGATCATCTCAACCGAACTGGGGTAGAGGACCAGGTCTAGGTTACAGTTAAAAAGAAATGAAACTTACAGACCCTAACCTAACCTGACACAGGCTTGGAGTGCGACCTGCGTGGAAGCGGAGTATGCAGAGTGGTTAGGCGGGGCCTACAAGTACAAGAGAAGCAAAAAACAGAGACACTGCCTCCCTTAGGATTGGCACAAACAGCTTCAACAAGGCAGCCGACGTCCGCACCACTGCGATCAATGCACTAGAACTAGGATCAGCAACCAAAGCCTCCATGTCCTCCTTAAGCCAGTCCAAAGGCAGCTTGAGAAGGGAAAAGAAACGCAAGACCGAAGCCTAATGGTCACAGATGAGTAAGTCCTCAGCAACCAGGGCAGCCGAAAGGGAGGGAACCTGTACGCAAAGCTACACAGACCGACACCCCAAAGAAGGGCAGGGACGAACATACAAGCAGTAAGCAGTGAAGCGTTCAATCTCGCCTCAGGTAAACCTGAACAACCGTCAGGGCTTCTCGCCACTCAAGCATGTGGGACTGACAGAACGTATGCCATGACGCCATTGAAAATACAGGCTGTTCTGCCAAAGAGGACGACTCCGGAACCTCGTAACGCACCCAGTAAGGAAAGGAAAAACCGATCACAAATGAGGCCGGATCCATTATCGAGGCACAATCCAGGTCATGCAGGAGATGGCCTAGAGCCGCAATGGCCTCCCGCACCAAATGGGGCGCGATGCGGGAGGCCAAAAACCTCCGGAAGTGAGGGACAGAAGTACCAGAGGGATCCCGGGGAGGGGTTGATGCTATATCAAAATCATATAGGGAGGGAAGGGATAAGACAACCCCACCCCCCTGCAACAACAAGCCTCACTCATAGGGTACCAACACCCAAGCGGGGTCAAATGGAGCCCAAGCCCCCCAAGTCAACCCCTCCCTTGCCTCGGGAACCTCCACATTAGGACCCGGGGCCGAGTTGTCCTGCAAACCTTGTGCCTCAAGAGATAAGGCAAAGTCCACCGGAAAAGTTGTAACAAACAGGGCCCACTGGTCACACCCAGAAGCACCGGCAGGAGAAAAAGGCTCGAATGCCTCCGTCATCACACCAGAAGGAGCATCCCCTGAAACTGCCCGAATCTCACCACCAACTAAACCCTGCCACGACTCTGAAACCCTTAGACACTTCAGAACTGGGTGCAGAGGGTCGAAGAACAGCAGAAGGACAAAGGAGGCATGGACGAAACAAAGTTGAGGCGATAACAACCCCAAGTTTGAGTCCCTATATGCAAAACCGGGCAAGCTCAGGGCATCCGGGTTAGTAACCAACCCAGCGCTCTGCAGCAACCTAAAACACGCATGCAACGCTGAAGCTGCCTGCACCCGAGTATCAAGATCAGTGAATTGGATGAACTGGAGTATAAGCAAGAAACACCACTCGCAGGACTCCGGGTCAAAGGTGTTACGGACTCAACAGGCAGCATGAGGGAGGCACAAATTGGTGATTGTCACCCTGAGACAAGGGGACAGAGCAACCCTCAAACTCTCACAAAGTGAGATGGGACCCAGAGGATGCATCCATCGGACCACGGAGCCCTAAAGGGGATTTCCAGGGCCCTTAGATGCTCTGCTAAGGGAAGCCCAGGCAAGATACTGATAACCGGCACCCCAAACTATCCAGCGAACTACTAACAGTTGAACCCTCGGGACGTGTACACTCACAGGGACCTAGTAGGACCACCAATTTATATAGAAGGGGTACCAACACCAAGGGGCAGACCCCCACCAGGCAGGAAACAAAAATAAAAAAAACTCCCGCATGAGGGACAACGACCCAGGTGGAACATAGCCGATCGCTATAATCTGGTGAAAACTAGCTGCACAGTACCTTGCGCCCCTACCAGTGACAAAACAAGTGGTGCAAGAAACACCACAGCTGACACCAAGGGCGGGCAATTACCGAGAAGCAAAAGATTCCACAGAGGCAGACCCCAAGCGACTTGTGGAAGATAACCCCAAGCCACAAGGGCAATACTTACTGGGCACCTAGGGAAAGGAACCCTAGGCATATGCAGCCCCGAGTACTTGTGAAATTACTCCTGGTTCACACACCACCGCAGGACAGGACCACACCACAAGGCACAGCACTGGAAATGACTTGAGCCCGATCAGGGCATTAGTCAATGGAGTTCAGCCTACCGGGGACCACAAACCAGAACCTGGCCCCCTCAGAGAGGTACAAGGAGGAATGGCCCTGGAAAACACCCCATGGTTGGGGGTTTTCCTTATCTGCCATCCAATAGGGTTAGGCACCCAGAGAAGTAGGCATAACAAAACAGACCCCATATGGTAAGAAAACTGCAACCAAAAACCGGAGAGGCAAAACACCCACCAGTCCCAAGTTAACAAGGGAAACAAGCAAACATCACACTTTGCTGTCGCAACACTCGTAAGCGCAGCCATCCCCTCCCCGAGAGGGTGATGGCGGAGCCCCGGACCCCTTGTGCCGGCTACCTAGCAATCCAGTTCGGAAGCTAAGCATCCAAACAATGCGAAAAAAAACGTCGGCAGGAGGGAGGGAGGGAGGGAGGATGACTGCGAGCCTCCAGGGATCACTGAGAACTTTTCGACCTCCAAAAGCACTGCGCCCGAATATTGACCCAAGAAATGGCAAACACGGCAGCCAAAGCAGCAAACTTCCCAACGTCATGGGTGTGCGGACAGATAGCAGGCTGGCTAGACTTAACCACCATGCTGTACGGCCATAATAAATGACAATTCTGTAGTGCGCCGAAAATAAATTCTGTGCAAAAAATTATTTTCTCTCCTATATTGTTAAATTGTAGCCTCTGATCACGGCAAAATAAAATTAAATATTGTATGTGACATACTATAGCCATGATGGAGCTGAGAAGTTGAGCAAATTATGGGCGCTGAGCAATGAAGCTCTCAGGGTCACTAGCAGACGCCACCTCACTCCCTCTTTCACCAACACCTCACTCGGCAACAATGCTTCTCCCAACATACTCCTTTTGCTGTTATTACACTATATACACACATCATATACAGTATAAGAATCTACATTTGTTTTCACCATAGCAAACCACTAAGCTGGTATGCTGAGTCCAGACAATAACAGGTTGCCACACAGAATCAGCAGACGATGCTACCTCCCTCCCTCCCTCACCAAGATTACTCCTACCATACTGCGAACAGAGCTAATTATCACCACAATGCTGCTATTATCAGAATCCTGGTCACTAAATCCTGTATATTAATAATTTTCCACAAGTTTATTCTGTAAAGGAACATTAATTTTTCACAAGTTTATTCTGTAAAGGAACATGAGAAGTCATTTCAAGATTCTAAGATGGACCAAACAATGGTAGGGTGCTGTGGCTACCTGCATAGTGCTGTGAACATCTTGAACAGAACATGAGAACATAAGAATAACGGTAACTGCAGAAGGCCTATTGGCCCATATGAGGTAGGTCCTATTTATAACCTCCCACTCATATACATGTCCAACCTATCCCAAAACAGCATTGTGTTCACTGATATCTGAAAATTGTACACAGTCTTTATCACAGTCAGGCTCCTCTCTAATACTATCATGGCTAAATACCAGTTACATATATATTTTGACAATTTTAGGCGATGCCGTGGTCACTAGCTGAACAGCGATGCTGTTAGCTCATGCTGTACTTACCTAATTGTGCTTGCAGGGGTCGAGCTCTGGCTCTTTGGTCCCGCCTCTCAATCGTCAATCAACAGGTAATTACCTAAGTAATTACCTAAGTGTAGTTACAGGATGAGAGCTATGCTTGTGGTGTCCCGTCTTCCCAGCACTCTTTGTCATATAACGCTTTGAAACTACTGACGGTCTTGGCCTCCACCACCTTCTCACCTACCTTGTTCCAACCGTCTACCACTCTGTTTGCGAAAGTGAACTTTCTTATATTTCTTTGGCATCTGTGTTTAGCTAGTTTACATCTATGACCTCTTGTTCTTAAAGTTCCAGGTCTCAGGAAATCTTCCCTATCAATTTTATCAATTCCTGTTATTATTTTGTATGTAGTGATCATATCACCTTTTTTTCTTGTCTTCCAGTTTTGGCATATTTAATGCCTCTAACCTCTCTTCGTAGCTCTTGCCCTTCAGTTCTGGGAGCCACTTAGTAGTATGTCTTTGCACCTTTTCCAGTTTGTTGATGTGCTTCTTAAGATATAGGCACCACACAACCGCTTCATATTCTAGCTTTGGCCTAACAAAAGTCGTAAACAATTTCTTTAGTATATCGCCATCCATGTATTTAAAAGCAATTCTGAAGTTAGAAAGTACAGGTGTACAGGTTCCTGAGCCTATTGGGCTCTATCATATCTACACTTGAAACTGTGTATGGAGTCAGCCTCCACCACCTCACTTCCTAATGCATTCCATTTGTCAACCATTCTGACACTAAAAATGTTCTTTCTAATATCTCTGTGGCTCATTTGGGCACTTAGTTTCCACCTGTGTCCCCTAGTGCGTGTGCCCCTTGTGTTAAATACCCTGTCTTTATCTACCCTATCAATTCCCTTGAGAATCTTGAATGTGGTGATCATGTCCCCCCTAACTCTTGTGTCTTCCTGCGAAGTGAGGTTTAATTCCCATAGCCTCTCCTCGTAGCTCATACCTCTCAGCTCGGGTTCTAGTCTGGTGGCAAACTGTGTGCCAACCTTGGTTGATAACTCAGTACTGAGGCTCTCACACTTAACACTTTGCCGCTTCCGGCATATTGAAAAAAAAACATGCCTAGATACTTTCGGCGTTTCGAGCGCTTACGCGGCAAGACCGAAAAGTGTAAACTCTTTTGACTGTCCTGACACTAATTGTTGGCGTACGTATTTAATTTTTGTATCACTGTGCTCGCCATAGAATTGTCTATAAGAACATACCTATAAAATGCCTCAAAAACATAAGGTATATCAACACCAAATAAAGAACTACTGAGATCACTAGCCGAGAGCGCCAAACACCAACAAAATGTTTCTACTCTCTTCATGGTTGTGAAGTCCACAGTTGTGCTACAGCGTTAATTTTGGTATCCCTGAAATCGCAATAAAATTCTCTACACGGACATATGCATATAAATATAGATTCAATGTCGTAGCCCACCCAAAACAGTGTGGGAAGTGGCCAAAGTGTTACCCGCGGCGGCATATCGGCGAAACCCGCAACGAAAAGTGTATATTCAATTCATTGTCCTGACATTATTTTTTAATGTATGTATTTCATTTGTGTTCCAATGTGTTTGCAATAGAATGTTCTAGAAGAACATAAGTATAAAAGGTCACCTAAGGATGCGTTCGACCGGCAACATATATATAAAAACTACTTTGATTATACTCGTCATGTCAATAATTTAATTGTTTTACCACGATGATTCACTGCCGCGCCGTTCTCCTAAATAAGCTGTTCGCTATTAGAGAAAACGTAAATTTCATGGCAAACTTTTGTAAACTATCCCCAAGTAGATCGGATAATAAATGGAATTTATACAAATATTTTTTCTCGTGACCCGTGAGCGCGGCACACCACCCTACTCAACAGAAATATTGGTGACACCACTGGAGTCACCAAAGCGGCAAAGTGTTTAAGAATGTTGCCAATGATTTTCTTTAAAAATGGGATCTGTTTAAAGGAGTCCTGAGATACAGGATGTGAGCCTTGTATACCCGCAGAAGTATTGAATCGCTCCTATACCTATGAACGCCACTCTGCGCACCCCTGGTTGATACCTGGTTGATGGGGTTCTGGGAGTTCTTCTACTCCCCAAGCCCAGCCCGAGGCCAGGCTTGACTTATGAGAGTTTGGTCCACTAGGCTGTTGCTTAGAGCGGCCCGCAGGCCCACATACCCACCACAGCCCGGTTGGTCCGGCACTCCTTGGAGGAATAAATCTAGTTTCCTCTTGAAGATGTCCACGGTTGTTCCGGCAATATTTCTTATGCTTGCTGGGAGGGTGTTGAACAACCGTGGACCTCTGATGTTTATACAGTGTTCTCTGATTGTGTCTATGGCACCTCTGCTCTTCACTGGTTCTATTCTGCATTTTCTTCCATATCGTTCACTCCAGTACATTGTTATTTTACTGTGTAGATTTGGTACTTGGCCCTCCAGTATCTTCCAGGTGTATACTATTTGATATCTCTCTCGTCTTCTTTCTAGTGAGTACATTTGGAGGGCTTTGAGACGATCCCAATAATTTAGGTGCTTTATCGCGTCTATGCGTGTCGTATATGTTTCTGTATTCCCTCTATTTCAGCACTCTCTCCTGCTCTGAAGGGGGAAGTGAGTACTGAGCAGTACTCAAGACGAGACAACACAAGTGACTTGAAGAGTACAACCATTGTGATGGGATCCCTGGATTTGAAAGTTCTCGTAATCCATCCTATGATTTTTCTGGCTGTCGCAATATTTGCTTGGTTATGCTCCCTAAACGTTAGGTCGTCAGACATCATTATTCCCAAATCCTTTACATGCTGTTTTCCTACTATGGGTACATTTGTGTTTTGTACCCTGTATTATGTTTAAGGCCCTCATTTTTACCGTACCTGAGTACCTGGAATTTATCACTGTTAAACATCATGTTATTTTCTGATGCCCAGTCGAAAACTTTATTAATATCCGCTTGAGGTTCTTCAATGTCTTCAGCCGAGGTAATTTTCATACTAATTTTTGTGTCATCTGCAAAGGATGATACGAAGCTGTGACTTGTATTTTTGTCTATATCTGATATGAGAATAAGGAAAAGCAGCGGTGCAAGGACTGTACCCTGAGGTACAGAGCTTTTAACTGCACTTGGACTAGATTTTATATGGTTGAGCGTTACTCGCCGAGTCCTGTTTGACAGAAAACTGAGTATCCAGCGTCCTACTTTACCGGTTATTCCCATTGACTTCATTTTGTGTGCTATCACGCCATGGTCACATTTATCGAAAGCCTTTGCGAAGTCCGTGTATATCACATCAGCATTCTGTTTTTCTTCTAATGCCTCAGTGACTTTGTCGTAGTGTTCAAGTAGCTGTGAGAGGCACGATCTTCCCGCTCGAAATCCATGTTGGCCTGGGTTGTGAAGGTCATTGGTCTCCATGAAATTGGTGACCTGACTCCTAATCACTCTCTCAAATACTTTTATTATGTGCGATGTTAGTGCAACTGTTTATAATTCTTTGCCAATGCTTTGCTCCCTCCCTTGTGTAGAGGGGCTATGTCTGCTACTTTAAGTGCATCTGGTATCTCCCCCGTGTCCAAGCTCTTCCTCCACACTATACTGAGTGCCTGTGCTACCGGCACTTTGCATTTCTTTATAAATATTGAATTCCATGAGTCTGGACCTGGAGCCGAGTGCATGGGCATGTTTTCAATTTCTCTTTCAAAATTTAGTGCGCTCGTGTTGATATCAGTTATATTTACAGGGGTTTCAATATCCCGCATAAAGAAATTGTCTGGATCTTCCACTTTCATGTTGTTTATTGGAATGCTAAACATGTCCTAATACTGCTTTTTAGGATTTCACTAATTTCTTTGTCATCCTCCGTGTATGAACCTTCCTTCACTTGTACGAATAGATCCAATACTGGCAGTGGTTTTTGCTTTTGATTTCGCATATGTGAAGAAGTATTTTGGATTTTTCTTTATTTCCTGAATTGCTTTCTGTTCTAACTGCCTTTCTTCAGTCTCATATGAGTGTTTCAATTTCTGCTCGCTTTCTTCAATCTCCCTATTTAAATTATTCCTTCTTTGACTGGAAATGCGTGTCTGCATAAGCAGTTCCGTTATTTTTTTCCTGCGTTTATAATGTCGTCTGCGTTCTCTTTCTACGTTGGATCTCTTTCTGGCTTTCCTCAAAGGAACATGTTTCAGACAGACTTGATACGCTTCCGAAGTCACTTTTTCTATTCCTTCTGTAGGAAGGAATCTAAGGAGGAAAGAATCATTCTGTAGGAAGGAATCCCCCGATCTAACCCCCAATCTGATGTTCTGCGTACCCCCAATCTAATGCCTCAAGGCACTCTGCGCAGTGCGGTGGTTAACCCTTAAACTGCACAACACGTTATGACATGTTGAGTAACTGACGCAAACGTGCGTACCCACATGTTTGCGGGTGCGCAATATGACGTTTTGGAGTACTACCCGCCATTTAAACTGGAGTTTAAATAAAAATAACAAAACTCCATAAAAAATATGGAGTACTATTTAAACGGCCCGCAGATACAAGGGGTTCACATCACCTTCCGCAGGTTCTTGTAAACAGACGCCATTTAAAAAAAAATTGTCGGCAACATTCCCGAGTGTGAGGGCCTCAGTACTGAGTGAGCCACCAAGGCTGGCACAAGCAGCATGAGCTTACAACACTGCTGTTCAGCTTGTGACCACAGCTTCACCTAAAAATGTCAAAAATATATGTAACTGGTATTATTTAGCAATGATAGTATTACAGAAGACCCCCTGACTGTGATAAAAATTACCAGGATTCTGACAATAGCAGGATTGGTGTGATAATTTGTGCTGTGCTGTGAGAGGAGTAAAATTGCGGGTGGGAGGTCTGAAGCATCGACTGCCGAATCTGTGTGGCTACCTATTGCTGTCTGCGCTTACTATATCAGCATAGTGGTTTACTATGGTGAACAAAACATGCAGATACTTATATATAACGTCTGTATATATGAAAAAAAAGCAAAAACAGTATAGTGGGAGGAGAATTTTGGTGAAGGAGTGAGTGGCAGCCAGTGGCTGGCTGGTGTGCCGGCCACTCCTTCCTGCTTTTTGACTCAGCTTACCAACTTAGTGGTTTGTTATGGTAAACACATACAGTATGTAGATACAGTATCGACTCTATTTAACAGTCTCTTATTTACCAATCTGCCGGTTCCATTGACCGGTTTGGGAGACCCGGTATCTGGAACCTCATATACCGGTCTGGCGGTCGATATTGGGTTTGTTTCGGTATTGGCGGGCCCTCACATGGCAACGGGCCACCGACCTTGAAGGTATTGAGGGAGGGATGGGAGGTAGTGATTGATGGAAGGAGGCATTGAGGGGGAGAGGCAGGGAGGGATAGAAGCAGTGAGGGAGGGAGAGTGTTGGTGGTGGTGGTGAGGGAGGGAGTGTGTTGGTGGTGGTGGTGGTGAGGGAGTGTGTTGGTGGTGGTGGTAGTTTTTTTTTTTTTTTTTTTTTTATTGCTTTCTACCACAGACGTGGCCACACATTAACAATGCTAACTAGCATATATACATTTTCTTCTGTCCTCCATAGACAGGGTTAAACATATAGTTCAAGGGTTTATTGAACAATCAACCACTGAAGGTGAGTCGGTGCTTTTAAAATGCTAAGCTAACCTATATACGTAAATCCATAGATACACAGATTTATGTATGCCTTACATAAAGTGTTCGATGGTCATCTACACAGTGTCATTAATGTACATTTACAAAGGTGAAATGTAATTCTGATCAGCTTCCATATATACTTTATACCCATACATACACATACACACACATATACATATATACACACATGCATTCACAGACATTTATCTCATTTACTCTGACAGGGTGAGATAGCTGATAAAGAAACTAGTGTGCAATTAAGCACTTAATCACTGAAGGCGATTAAGGTGCTTTTACAAGCTGAGGTTATATAGTTACATCACATACATTGTATAATTAATCTATTACATGGTCAATCTTGGGTACAAGTCCAATATATCATCAAGTGTTCCAGTACTCATATAGTAATTACAAAGTTCAGCATACCTTAGCCCAGGGGGCGAAAGTCAGCCAGTATGGGACATTCTACAATATAATGTTCAAGAGAGTGCATGTTTTCTCTTTCACAAAGTTGACACATTGTGTACTCGACATTTGGGTTTTGAGAAAGCTGCCAGATACGTCTATATCCCAGGCGTATTCTGGCCACTATAACATCACATTGCCGGGTTCTTGTTCTATTAGTCCCATATGTGAATGTTTCCTCACGATATCTATCATAATATTTAATGCTACAGCTTTCAGGTCTTTGTGAATTTGTTAGGTCGGTGAGATCTTCATTAGATATTTGTTTAAGTATTCTCTTTGTCACTGCTAGTGAAATACCCATATCAATTTCTACCACTGGTTTTCTACAGGCTGTCTTTGCAAGCATATCAACAGTGTCATGCCTTGAGATGCCAACATGTGATGGTATCCATAGGAATTTAATTTCAAATCTGTTTTCTTTAGCAGCTAAAACATTCATTCGAATATCACTGACTATTTTCTGGGTGTCACTAATATGTGCGTTCAATGCCAGGAGTGCACTCTGCGAGTCACAGTATATAAGTCCACTGCCTTTGTCTTTTAAAAATTCAGTGGCAAGGTATATGCCTGCAAGTTCGGTTTGAGTTGTACTTGCCCAGTCATTGACGCGCTTCATTGCGTATGTACGAGAGTAGATTGTTCAAATATATTACATGCACATCCGTACATCGTCCACCTTCTTCTATTTCTTCCAGAGACGTCGGTAATAGGCCTGATACACATCGTTCCACAAACTCTGATGTACTCATTCAGTGATGCTATTTCAGTGTTAACTTTTCTAATAATGTAGATTGCACACATATCTTGCCGTGGGTGCATTTACAGTATCAACCGATAATCCCAGTTATCCCATGGAGTAAAGGTTGATTAATCATTAGTTGAATTGGGTACATATTTAATAATTTTATGGAGTTTGCTACCTTGTAGAAACAAAATAAATAATCAGATTTCGCTCTTCCTCTATGGACCAGCAAGGGTCAGGTTAGATGCAGCCATATTAGAAAGACGAATTAGCTTGAAACATTAACAGGGTGTGTTAGCCTAGATCCACTCATTCCTTCAACCGAGAACAAACTGTGCAAATAGCAGACAAAAATTGCTCTGAGTAGGTCACTATAGCGTAGGTAAAGGTAATTTACTCTGAAAATCTCCAATATAACTATTCTCTGTGAGACTATTGGTAGTCCGGACAAAGGATGAGAAACTCATAGCTTCGTTTTTGCAAAGGTTCATCAAATGAGAAATTTCAGCTCTTTGGTGTATACAGTCGTGATATGTATAGACATTGTATCAATCATCAGGCGTATATGATAAACACATAACACATTCTAGAACAGCGAAAGTCGGCAAAGTTAACATCCATTATTGACACCAACATGAACCGCAAAAGAGGCTTTATCTCCACCCCACAGTCTCATCTTGAGAGAAGAAAGGTAACCAGGGTCGTTAATAGGGACATCAAGGTATCTGTAAGACTCACTCAGTTCAACCCATAATGCGCTCGGCCATCTATATGATAAATGGGTGGTGGAATACCACACAGAATGAAGGCACGAGTTTTCTGTACAGGGATAAGGAGGCCACATTCCTAAGCTCTAGTAGCAAAAGCATGCGAGCAGAACTTGCATTCCATTAGGTCCAGAGGCAGCCTGTAAACATTATTATCCATCACATAAAATGACAGAGAAGGTCTTCAACATTAATTCAATTGGAAAGAGTCACTTATAAATAATTTTATAGCATCATAACGTTGAACCAAGGGGGCTGATGGACACACCGTCCTTGTGGATTTCTCCCAATCATCAAGTTTTTGCTCAACTCTGATGCGTTTAACCCCAATTGACAAAAACATATGACTGCGCATGAATCTCACGATCAAATAGCACCTTATATATCCATTTCAAATAATTATTGCAATTGGAATTCCCATCTCGCAAAGCTGTTCCAGTATGAATTATCATCCTGTTCTATTGCTGTATCAAAAGCTAGCATGACTAAACAAAGGTCGATGAAGAACTAGTTTGATGGGAACTACAATCTTCAATATTTGTCAAGTCTTCTACAAAACGTGTGAGTTGGTACAATCTGAAAGCCCATGCATCATAAATCCAAAACAGTACATGAGGTGACGAGTGCACCTTTAGTAGGCGATACTATATTAGCTCTGGTAACAGAACAATCGATTCAAGCAACTTTACACAGTAGTCAACAAACCAACGATGTTAGATCTACATATTGAGGTCTAATCCAGGTATCCATGATATTGATGGTTAGTGATAGGTTATGGGAACCAGGAATGACACTCAATTTTATTTATATACAATTTTTTCATTTTTTTTTATTATTTTTTTTTTTTATTTTTTTTAACATTTATTATATGCTTTTTAATATTTTCCATGCAGCATGAACATTATAAGATTCAAACCAAGGAAATAAAACAATTACGAAAACGCAACCAAAACAACAGAAAAAATCGTGTTCAAAACAATAAAGGACGCATATAACGCCGGCGAGCAATGTAGCCGTCACACAATAAAACAATAAAGGTACAAGAAACATATTACACAGATATGTACAAAACCATATTACACATAAAGCACCAAAAATATAATAACAATTCAGAAACCAAACTACAACAATAATATAAAAAGGACAACAAAATAGAGCCTCCACCCATAGCTGACAACAAAAACCGAGAATTCGTACCGAAAACATGTATAAAACCGAACAAGGAGCTTACCAGCACCAACAAAACAGGCAAAACACACGGAAGAAAATGGCCCAACATAAAACATAAAAGAACTAATAATAAGACAAATTATAAGTAAAAGGATACACTATTACAAATGCATGGACACCAGACGAGCGAGCCCTACACAAATGCCAAACAGCCTGAATGGCACTCAGCAATACACGCGACACAAAACATATCAACCCAATACCACCAAAACCCAAATACTGGCTTTACATAGCCATCACTCGGTCCTTGCGGAATTTTCCACAGGACAAAAACTAGACCAGGGGAAGATACCGTT
>WNGS01159950.1:76871-95936 GCA_020271785.1 Procambarus virginalis
ATCCCGGACACTGCCTTATCGACTGAGCTACGACATGGTAAAAAGAGTTGAAACCAGAAGTTTTACTGAATTTACTTGAATCCTGCAGCCTCTCTGAGACACAAACCAGGGTTTTACACAACTCCCCCGTGCACTCTAGCTATGTCAATAGGCCGTTCTACCTCTTCTGACGTAGGTTCGAGTCCTCGTCGCGGCCCTTGTGGATTTGTTCATTGAAGCATCACGCTATTGTGATTTGCGTGTGTAATAAAGTGAGGGGAAGAGGTAGAACAGCCAAAGAACTCCCTCCCAAAAGAAAACAATAAAACATACTTGGCATGGTTATTACTTTCTCTTTTCCCCTCCAGCTTTTACTGCGCATAACTCTACTGCTCTCTTGATCTGTCTTGATATTCCCTTCATCCCCCGACTTTTTTCAGTCACCCATTCAGTGTTTTGTGGTCCATATCTTTGTGAGTAAATGGTATACAGTCTGTTCCGTTTATCTCCCCTCAAATTTTACGCTTTCTCTTCATGATCCTAAACACCTGTTGGACTCTTTACCAGAGCCTGTGCTCCTTTTGGATGATTATAACTGTCAGCATACCCTCTGGGGAGATATTCTGACAAACACCCGGGGACGCCTTCTTGAACCATTTGTGCTCACTTCTCTTCTTTTATAACTAGTGAATTCTGGCAAACCCACTCATGTTGATTCCCCACCCTATACTGTATTGATCTTTCTGCTCATCTTCTCTTTATATGGACTTCACCTGGCGGGTTCTTGATGATCTACATAACAGTGACCTTTTCCCCATCCTTCTCACTTTTCTTTTCTTCTCACCCTCCCCTCTCCTTCCCTAGGTGGAAGTTTGACAAGGCTGTTTGGAACCTCTTTACCTTTGTGTTACTCTTTCCGACCTCTCCGATTTTCCTCTTTCCCGAGCCCCCCTCCTCCTTTCATGACACAGTTTTTGATGCTGCCCTCAGCTCTGTTCCTCGCTCTACCTCCCGGGGCGCACAGAAGTGCGTTCCCTGGTGGAATGCAGCCTGTGCTCAGGCTGTCCACTGTAAGCGTGCGGCCTGGAAGAAACACCGTTGTTGACGGACGCCTGATTCTTTGCTTTTGCGCCAGAAGTCAAGTGTGGTGGCCCGTAGGGCCATCTGTACGACTAAGAGTGAGAGTTGGAGATCTTTCATTTCCACTATTATGTCTAACACCCCTCTGCCCCTGATCTGGGAGGAAATCTGCAAGTTAGTGGGTAAGTTTTTTCCAGATGTCTTGCCAGTTCTTCACCTCTGTGGTTCTATTGTGGCAGATCCGGTCTCGGTCAAAGCCGAACTGGGTTCACACTTTTCAACTGTTAGCTCCGATTCTCATCTTCCTCCTTTCCTTACTCTTAAGCCTCTTCTTGAATCTTGTCACTTAGATTTTCAAATGCCTCTTCATCTTCTCTATAACGCTCCTCTCTCTCTCAGAACTCCAGTCTGCCCTGGCCTTCTGCGGTTCTACAGCGGCGGGTTCAGATGATATTCATTATGTAATACTTTGACATCTCCCTCCATACATATTTCAGTATCTACTGACATTCCCTAAAGACTTTCGCTCCATTGCTTTAACGAGTTGTGTCTGCAACCTCTTTAAATGTATGGTCAGTGTCTGTCTGATATGAATCTTGGAACGCTATCACCCCCACTCTCTCCTCAATTTCGCTTTCGCAAGTGTTGCTGCATGACTGATGTCCTGAACTTAGAGGTCTATGTTTGTACTACCTTTGCTGTGAAGACCTTCGTGGTTGCAGTCCTTTTTTGACCTGGAAAAGGCGTATGACACCACCTGGAGATACCACATTCTGTTCCAACTCTGTTCTTTTGGCCTTCGTGGCAATCTCCCTCTCAAACTCAAGATCTTCCTCTCTTGTCATTCCCTTAGAATGAGATTCTAAGGGAACCTCTCTGCCTCTTTTCGGCAATACGAAGGTGTACCTCAAGGTTGTGTTCTGAGCACTACTATTTTCCTGGTAACCCTCAATGGTCTTTCCTCCAATCCCTCTGGCATTTTCTCATCTCTCTATGTTGATGATCTTACCCTCTGCTGTCAAGGTGATGACTCGCCTTTTCTCCAATGGTGGCTTCAACTTGCGATTGATGCCATGTCGTCCTGGGCCACCCATCATGGCTTCAAGTTCTCTCCAACTAAGACTTGTGCTATGACCTTTACTCGGAAGCAGGTCGTTCTTCGACCCCACTCTGTCCTCTTTATAGTAATCCTCTTTTATAAAGGATTCTGTTAAACTTTTTGGGTTAATCTTTGACACTTGCCTTGATCACCCCTTATCTCTTACCTTCGAGTTGAATGCTTCAAAGCGCTTAACTTGCTTAAGGTCTTGTCCCATACTTCCTGGGGAGCTGAAGGGCGCATGCTGCTCTCTTTACATTCCTTTCTCATGCTGTCTAAACTCAATTATGGCTGTCCTGCTTACTCTTCTGCCTCCCCCCCCCCTCCCTGTTCAGCTCGTTGAAGCCATGAGGGGGGCTTAGTGGGCGGCTGCTGGAGTGTAATGCTCCTTGGGACACTCCTCTGCCCTTTTGTAGCCTTGTGCTCCTGCTGCTATCCTCTCTAATTGTGCTGAACAACTTTTTCCTTTTCCTTCTGTTTCGTTTTTCTCCTCCCTCTTCTCCTATCTGCTTGTCGTTTCCTGCTGACCTTTTGCTTGTTTTGGTTATTCCTTTGGATTACTTCTATTTTGACGCCCGGGTGCTTGAGGAGGCATACTCTTGCACCCGTAGAACTGTAGTACCCAAATTCGAGAGCGAGGGGAACCTTTTATTGTCAATCCTCCTTTAATCACTGAACACGATCTCGACAGACTGACGGTTCTTAAGGTGGCGTTTGTGGGGCGTATACTCACGACACAGCCCTAGGAGGCCCCGGTATGATCAGCAATAGCTTTTTTTGGGTGTCCTGCCTCTTAACTGTGGCTCCATGGTGGGTGTGGGGGCACATTTGTGAATGAATGTGTCTTTTTCGTCCTCATGTTAAATTCTGTTTCTCCTTTACCTTCTCAGGCTCGTGGGGTGGGCAACCAAGTCCCCGAGTCTGTCCGTGTTGGAAGACCGGGCTCTGCAGCTTCCGCTGCATTGGGCTCCGACCTTGCTCCTCCTTTGGCCTGAATGTTTTGGCATTTTGGCAGTAATGTGCATTTACAAAGGTGAAATGTAATTCTGATCAGCTTCCATATATACTTTATACACATTCATATACATACACACACACACATATACATATATACATACATATATACACACACATGCATTCACATACATTTGTCTCTTTTACCCTGACAGGGTGAGATAGCTGATAGAGAAACTAGTGTGCAATTAAGTGCTTAATCACTGAAGGTGATTAAGGTGCTTTTACAAAAATCAGGTTATATAGTTACATCACATACATACATTGTATAATTGATACATTACATGGTTAATCTTGGGTACAAGTCCAATATATCATCAAGTGTTCCAGTACTCATATAGTAATTACACAGTTCAGCATACCTTAGCCCAGGAGGGCGAAAGTCAGTCAATCTACAATATAATGTTCAAGAGAGTGCATGTTTTCTCTTTCACAAAGTTGACACATTGTGTACTCGACATTTGGGTTTTGAGAAAGCTGCCAGATACGTCTATATCCCAGGCGTATTCTGGCCACTATAACATCACATTGCCAGGTTCTTGTTCTATAGTCCCATATGTGAATGTCTCCTCACGATATCCTTCATAATATTTAATGGTACAACTTTCAGGTCTTTGTGAATTTGTTAGGTTGGTGAGATCTGCATTAGATATTTGTTTAAGTATTCTCTTTGTCACTACTAATGAAACACCCATATCAATTTCTACCACTGGTTTTCTACAGGCTGTGTTTGCAAGCATATCAACAGTGTCATGCCTTGAGATGCCAACATGTGATGGTATCCATAGGAATTTAATTTCAAATCTGTTTTCTTTAGCAGCTAAAACATTCATTCGAATATCACTGACTTTTTTCTGGGTGTCACTACTATGTGCGTTCAATGCCAGGAGTGCACTCTGCGAGTCACAGTATATAAGTCCACTGCCTTTGTCTTTTAAAAATTCAGTGGCAAGGTATATGCCTGCAAGTTCGGTTTGAGTTGTACTTGCCCAGTCATTGACGTGCTTCATTGCTGTATGTGTTCAAAAATATTACATGCACATTCGGTACATCGTCCACATTCTTCTACAGAGCCGTCGGTATAGCACTGATACACATCGTTACCCATACTCTGAGTACTTTCAGTGATGCTTTTCAGTGTTAACTGTTTTAATAATGTAGAGTGCACATTATCCTAATTGCATTGTCCCTCTTACAGTCGTGCACATCCTTGTTGAATGTCCTGACTTCCGGGACGAGTGTGTGTCTTGTTTTCCGACCGTCCCTCGCGGTCGTTTGTATCTCGATGGTATTCTTGGTGACTCGGATGCTTTTGATATCGTTCGCCTTATGCGTTTCTGTTCTCGTATTAGCGTCCTTGGTGATATTTAGCGCCCTCTGATTATCCCACACATTTGATAGTGCTACATAACCTTCCCGGTTTGGTGCCTTCTTTTTGATAATTACTTACTTCTGCCTTTCCCTCAACTATTCGTCGTCTTGATGCTCTTCACTGTACTAGGCTACGCCTCAGTTCTGGTGCCTTTCGTTTGATTTCTGCCCAGAGCCTGTATGTTGTAACTGTCATCCTGTGTCTACAGAATCAGTGTGATCATTACTGTCTTCACTACTTTGCGCGGTCCCTACAACACCCTCACTCTCGCTAATGTCGTACTTTGACCGTTACCCCTCCTGTGGACCCTGTTCCCTTTCACCACCTTCCCCTTTATGTGTGACTGTCTTGCTGGCAAGGTTCTCTCTCTCGGATCGTCTTGCCAATGTTTTTCCTTGTGTCATTCCATCTTTGCCCCTATAGTGGGTCCCTATTCCTAAGTTTTGACCCCACATGAGTAAAGCTTTTACCCCTCCTACAGTTCTGAAATGAATTTTCCTTGCTCACTTTTATTCACACTCCTGCTTTATCTCCATCTTCACAGATGTATCCAAGTCTGCCGATGATGTAGGCTACACTGTTGTATTTCCTGACTGCACCTGTATGTGTCGCCTGCCTCTGGAGGCATCTTCATGGCAGAACTCAATGTAATTTTGAATGCTCTTCGTCAACTGCTTTCTCGCTGTCAATCTTCCTTTGTTGTAGTAGACTCGCAGTGCCCTAATGGCTCTGGAGTCCTCTAATCCTGTCCATCCTCTAGTCGTCGAAATTCAATAATGACTGTTTCTCATCTCCTGTAGATTTCAGACAGTCGAGTTTTGCTGGGTTCCCAGTCATATAGGCGTTTCCTTAAATGCGCGTGCTGATGCTGTTGCGAAGGAGGCTAGCCGCGCTTGACCCATTTCCCGCAAAGGTGTTCTTTATTTCGACTTCTACCCAGTTATTCATTCCTCAATCCTTGCCTGGTGACAGGATCACTGATCTTCTGTTACTGGTAACAAGCTGCGTGCTCTTAAGGGTAGCATGTCACCACGGCCTTTCTCTTACCACCAAAACCGGCGGTGGGAAATGGCTCTCGCGAGATTATGTATTGGTCATACCCGTTTAACCACTTAACTGCGCCAACCGAGTATTCTCGGTCGGCGGGAAACTGCGCTAACCGAGAAAACTCCTTGATTTTTCGGTACCAATTCTAAATGTGTACGAGGTTGGTTGTGTACGAAATGGACTCTTAGGACCTCCAGTGATAGGCAGCCATCTTGGAAAAAATTCCCAGAATGCCCCAGGGCTGCTGGCTGGGTTAGTAATGGATACGCAACCATGGGTGGCACACGCGCCTCTGGCTCCCAAACACCTGTCTGAGGTGGTGTTGAAAGATCGTGCTCTGTCGGTGAAATTCAAACCTTATTGTTTTAAGAACATAAGGGTCGTAATATTGGTGAAGCTATGCACAATAAGGATCTAACACAAAGGTCGGATGCAAGTGATACAGCACCTATGAGGATGATACAGTGAGCGTATCCAGTTGTAGCTCTGAGCGTCACCCTTGCAATCCTATGCTATACAATATATTTAGATGATACATAGACAAATCGTTTTCTGCCTTCAGTGATGATGCATCTGATACAAGTAGCATAGATGAACAGTGTTAGCGGCTTCCATGGTGGTGTTTTCCATAGATATTTTTAAGAATACCTGAATCTCTTCCTAACTGACGGACACTGAGGCTAGCTGAATCTCTTTCTGACTGACAGACACTCGTGATGCAAGCTGAATCTTTTCCTGTGAGGGATCATACAAAGCGACCTTTTCAAGACTACCTTACAAACTGATCTTTTTCTATAACCTTTTCAATACTACCTTATGCTTTACAAGCTTGGCCCCCTCCCGGCTCAGATCGTTGATGCCGTGAGGGGGCTTAGTGGGCGGTTGCCGGAGTGTGATGCTCCTTGGGGCAGTCCTCTGTCCTTTTGTAGCCTTGTGGTCCTGCTGCCATCCTCTCCAATTGTGCTGAGCGGCTTTTCCTTTCCCTTCTGTTTAGTTTTTCTCCCCCTCTTCTCCTATCTGCTTGTCGTTTCCTGCCGACCTTTTGCTTGTTTTGGTTATTTCTTTGGACTTCCTCTATTTTGACGCCCGGGTGCTTGAGGAGGCATACTCTTGCACCCGTAGAACTGTAGTACCCAACGTCGAGAGCGAGGGGAACCTTTTATTGTCAATCCCCCCTTTCGTCGCTGAACCCGATCTCGACGGACTGTTGGTTCTTATGGTGGCGGTTTGTGGGGTGTATACTCGTGACGCACCCCTAGGTGGCCCAGGCATGATTGGCTATAGCGTCTTGTTGGGTGTCCTGCCTCTAATTGTGGCTCCATGGTGTGGGGGCACATTCGTGAATGAATATTTCTTTTTCGTAGCGATGTTAACCGATGTTTCAGTTTCTCCTTTACCTTCTCAGGCTCGTGGGGTGGGCGACCAAGCCCCCGAGTCTGTCCGTGTTGGCTCTGTAGCCTCTGCTGCATTGGGCCCTGACCTTGCTCCTCCTTTGGACTCTCTGACTCCTCCCCTCGGCTCCCCTTCCTCCCTCTGTGGTTGGGTCGAGCCCCAAGCCCCCAGTGGTGACTACCTCGTCCCCTGGCACGGCTCCGTCTCTAATTGTAACTACTGCTCCTTTTAACCCCCCTCTTTCTCTGGGGGTTCTCAATGCCGTCCACGACACGGCCGCCCTCGCCCGATTCCTTCCCGTTCTGATACCTATCAAGCCTTGTTTGGTCCCGCTTCGTGGGCCAAATATTTTGATCTCCTCCCTCTTGATTCTGTACCTCCTGATGATTTCTCCCTCCATCGACATCTCGTTGATTCCTTGGATGCCTCTGTTACCTTCAACCCCACTCGTCTCGGTACACGTATCGTTGCTGCTCCTTCTCAGGATGCAGCTTCCCGCTTGGCTGCCTTATCCTGCCTTGGCGAGACCCCTGTTCGGGTCTCAAAGAACGCTCAGTTGAATGCCAGTGTTGGCACTATTCTCCTCTCGCCCCATGTTGCGACCGGTGTTCGGAATCTGCGGGACTGCCACGACGATATTTGACATATCCTTGATGCCCAGGGCCATTGTATTCTCCAGGCGGACACGTTTACTCGTCCCCCTCGTGGTAGTCGCCGTGAACCCCTTCGGGTTGTGAAGATTACCACTGATGGTCGGACCCTTCCACCCTCTGTCCTTCTTGCTGGTGCCAGGTGCTCTGTCCAGGAGTACATTCCTTCTAGGCTCTGTAACAAGTGCTGGAGGTTTGGGCATGATGCCCTCCGCTGCTCTGGGACTGTCTCTCTGTCCTTTGTGTGGTGGCGAAGGTTACTTTAAGTCGGAGTGCACTTCTCCCCAGGCTCGTTGCCTCAACTGCGGTGAGGCCCATCCTACCTTCTCCCGTGCGTGTGTCCATTACAAGCTTGAGGCAGCCATCCTCAACTTGAAGCACCGGGAGCGTTTATCTTTTCCTGAGGCGAGGCGCCAGGTTCGCCGGCTCCCACCTTATGCTAATATCTCTTATGCTTGTGTGTTGCACTCTTCCTCTCCTCATCCTTCCCACCTTCCTCAGACTCACAACCGTTTCCGGGCCTTTGGACCCCGATACGCCCACTGCCCCCTTCTCTGTTCCTTTCATTTCTGTCCCGAAGGGTCCACCTTCTGGTCCTCTGTCTGGGGTTCCCCTTCTTTCTACCCAGTCTGTCTTGTCTCCTGTGTCTTCTTCCTCGTCTCCCTCCGATCCTCCTTCCCATCCTTCCCCTCCGTCTCTTGACTCTCCCCGTCGCCTGTCGGTGCGGGCTGGTGTCTATAGCTCTCCAAACAGCCATCGTGTGCGCTCTTGTTCAGCTTCTCCTGTTGAGACACTAGAATCCGTTGCCCGGTACGTAGTTGCTGGGACTCCTGTCTCTTTAAGTCAGAAGCGTAAGCCTGGCTCCTCTCCTTCCTCCTCCCTGGCAGGTAATAAGGTTTCGCTTTCTTCCTCGGCCCCTACTTTTGCCTCTATCACTCCTTCCCCTCCCATTTCGGTGGTTGCGCCCCCTGTTCCTGCTATGGAGGTTTCTTTGGCCCCCGCTTCCCTCTCGGTTGCTGCCCTTTTTGAGGTGCACTCCCCTCTTTCTCCTCCCCCTCTTCCTGCTGCTGTCCTTGACTGCTCCTCTCGGTTGCCTCCTCCTCCTCCGGACCCCGCCCGTCCACCTCTGATCTGTTCTCCGGCTTCCTTCCCTCCGTCTTTGCTCAGTTTACCCATGCCCTCTAACCCAGACTTTGCTGACCCTGATCCCGACCCTGACATTCTTTAACGTGCTGTGTTGCTCTTTCGCCTTTGTTTCTTTCTTGTTCTCTGTTGTTGTCCTTTCTCTTCTTGTCGATGTCTATTCTTCAATGGAACGTTCTAGGTTATTACGCCAATTTCCTTGAACGCCAACCTCTGATTTCGCGGTTTTCGCCCCTTTGTGTCTGTCTCCAAGAGCCAATGCTTGGTGCTCGTCCTGGTCGCTTTCGTGGCTATTCCTTTCTCTCCCCCCCCCCAACTCTTCTGCTCTCTTGATTTGCTCTGATGTTCCCTTTGTCCCCTTACTTTTTCCTTCGTCTCTCCATTCTTCTGCTGCTCGTATCTTTGTGGGGAAATGGTACACTGTTCCATTTATCTCCCCCCGAGTGTCCCGCTTTCTCTTCCTGATCTGAAACACTTACTGGACTCCTTGTCGGAGCCTGTGCTCCTGCTGGGTGATTTCAATTGTCATCATTCCCTTTGGGGTGATGTTCTGACGATCACCCAGGGTCGCCTTCTTGAGATGTTTATCCTCTCTTCTTCCCTGTCTCTTCTGAATTCTGGTGAGCCCATGCATTTGGACTCTTGGACTCTCACCCTTTCCTGTCTTGATTTTTCTCTTAGCTCTTCTTCTCTTTACTTAGATTTCAAGTGATTTCAATTGATTTCAAGTGATTTCAAGATTTCAAGTTCTTGATGACCTCCATGGCAGTGATCATTTCCCCATCCTTGTTTCCTTTTTCTCTTTTCGCCCTCCCCTCTCTTTCCCTAGGTGGCAAATTGCGAAAGCGGACTGGAACCTCTTTACCCTCAATGCTACTGTCTCTGTCATGAAAAAGGAGGAGAGAGCTAGGGAGAGGCAGAAGGGAGAGGTCACTGTCTTCGATGCTGCCCTCTGCTCTATTCCTCGCTCTTCCTCTCAGGGTACATGGAAGTGCGTTGCCTGGTGGAATGCAGACTGTGCTCGGGCTGTCCGCTGTAAGCGTGCAGCCTGGAAGAACCACCGCCGTCAGCAGATGGCCGATTCGTTTCTTTTCTTTCAGAAGGTGAGTGCGGTGGCCCATAGGGCCATCCGTACGGGTCTCTGTACGGTACGGGCAAACTAGTACGGTACGGGCAAACTAGGGTCTCTGGGAACATCCCCTAAGGACTTTCGCCCTATTGCCCTCACAAGTTGTGTCTGCAAACTCTTTGAACGTATGGTTAACGTTTGTCTGATGTGGTTCCTGGAACACCATCACCTCCTCTCCCCTTCTCAATTTGGTTTCCAGTCGTGCCGCAGCACGACTGATGTCCTGGTGAACTCGGAGGTCTATATTCGCACTGTTTTTGCTGCGAAGACCTCCGTTGTTGCCGTCCTTTTTGACCTGGAAAAGGCTTACAACACCACTTGGCGATATCATATTCTATCCCAGTTTCATTCTTTTGGCCTTCGTGGTCATCTCCCTCTCTTTCTCCGCAGCTTCCTCTCTCGTTGTTCCTTTCGGGTGCGGCTTGGTACAGCTCTCTCTGCCTCTTTTCAGCAATACGAAGGTGTGCCCCAGGGTAGTGTTCTGAGCACTACTCTTTTTCTGGTTGCCCTCAATGGTCTTCTTTCCTCTCTTCCTTCGGGCGTCTTCTCCGCTCTCTATATCAATGATCTTACCCTTTGCTGTCAGGGTGATGACTCGCCTCTCCTTCAACGTCGGCTTCAACTTGTGATTGATGCCGTGTAGTCTTGGGCCACTGATCATAGCTTCAAGTTCTCTACTACTAAGACTTGTGCCCTGACCTTTACTCGGAAACGGGTCGTTCTTCGTCCCTCTTTTTCACTTTATGGTCATCCCTTTGTGTACAAAGATTTCGCGAAGCTTTTGGGATTATTCCTTGACACTCGTTTGTCTTGGTCTCCCCATATCTCTTACCTCCGTGTTGAGTGCTCTAAAGCCCTTGCCCTTCTTCGGGTATTGTCCCATACTTCTTGGGGAGTGGATAGGCACGCATTCCTTGCTTTACAGTCCTCTCTCGTCCTGTCTAAGCTCGATTATGGTTGCCCTGCTTACTCGTCTGCTTCTCCTTCTATTCTTCGCCGTCTTGATGCTTTGCACCATACTGGGCTGCGCCTCAGCTCTGGTGCCTTTCGTTCGACTCCCGTCCTCAGCTTGTATGTTGACACTGGCTTCCTGTCTCTCCGGGACCGCCGTGATCGCTACTGTCTTCACTATCTTGCACGGTCCTTGCAACATCCCTCCTCTTGCCTCTGTTGTGCTTTAACTTTTACCCCTCCTGCGGTTCCTGTTCCTCATCACCACCTCCCTCTTTCTGTCTGGTTATCTCGCTTACAGGCTTCTCTTTCCGTTCGTATTTCTAATGTTTCTCCTCATGTTGTTCCTTCTTTGCCCCCATGGAGAGTCCCCCTTCTGCAGTTTTGTACATCCTTGACCCACATCACTAAAGCTTTTATCCCTCCTACGGTTCTAAAACGCCTTTTCCTTGAGCACTCTTCTTCTCACTCCCACTCCGTTTTCTTCGCCGATGGGTCTAAGTCTGCGGACGGTGTTGGCTACTCTGTTGTTTTTCCTGATCGCACTTATATGTGTCGTTTACCTCTGGAGACTAGCATCTTCATAGCAGAGCTTTATGCTATTCTCTATGCTCTTCGTCTCCTGCTTTCTTGTTGTCAGTCTTCCTTTGTAATTGTTGTTGTCTCTCGTAGTGCCCTCATGGCTCTCGGTCCTTTAATCCAGTTCATCCAGTAGTTGCCGAGATCCAACATTGGCTGTTTCTTGTTCACAGTAAATTTAAGTCAGTTGAGTTTTGTTGGGTTCCCAGCCATATTGGTGTCTCTTTA
Organism: Procambarus virginalis; assembly: GCA_020271785.1. Lineage (NCBI taxonomy): Eukaryota > Metazoa > Arthropoda > Malacostraca > Decapoda > Cambaridae > Procambarus > Procambarus virginalis. The sequence goes on from WNGS01159950.1 coordinate 88,535, forward strand.
ACCCTCAAACCGCTAGGGGCCCAAATGGAATTCACACCCACAGGCGCAACAAAAAAAAAATCAAAAAATTCTTTCGTCTATAGAAGTGTTCATTTTTGTTGCCCTGATCACGGAAAAATAACAAAAAANGTTTGTAGGCTGCAGTGTCTGCTAGGTGCCTCTTCATCTCGTTCCTGTAGTTGTCCTTTCTCCAGGCGACGACAGTACCTCCCTTGTCCGCCGGCTTTATCACATATCCGTGCGTCCTTTCAACGTTGATAGGGCGTCCCTCTCCTCCCTTGTGAGAGATGCAGTTGCGTCGTCGTTCCGCACCACGCTTGAGGTCGACCTTCATTTGCTGGATTACCGGTTTAAGGCCTACTAGGTTGTAGTTTGGGCATGGACTGGTTTGTGGGGTGGAGGTACCAAAGAGAGGGAGGTTACTTTAGCTATCATTGCTCCTGTGACTTACTTGCTCCGGCCGGAGGTTGCTCAAACTTGGTTGATACTAGTTTCCAAGTTGTTGCACAGATCCTCTATCGCATCTTCCCTCTTCTTACGCGCCGGAGGGCTATCACGAACGTAAGTCCCTTTTCCAACAGTTTCCTCTCCTGTTCAGTAAGGGGTACCTCCGACAGAACTGTCTGTTCAATTGTCCTCTTTTCTGCTTAATTCCTGTCGTTTCCTGAGTTTCTCCGATCTCCACCGTTCCACCCTCTGTCTCTGTCTCTTCCTTGTTGGTCTCGGTACGTGCTGTCCAGTTTTGGGTGCCATCAGGCGGTGCTCGTCATTCCTTAGAATCCGCTTGAGCTCTGGCTCTTAGGTTTTCTATGCCCATTTTGTCCTTTCTGTTTGCACAGTATGCGATGGTGCAGTTTCTGCAAACGGAGGTTTCTAGTTGTCATCCCATGTCAGACGTTTTGTTCTTTAAGGGGGGGCGCCGTGGGGTTTCTTCCAAAGGGTCATGCCCAGGGCTCGAGGCCTCTTATCGTGGTATGCCAGTGGTGCCAATTTCAGAGTCGGAACAGCCTTCCGGGCCGACGACGTCAGGTTGGCGTGGTAATCGCTCTGCTCATCTATCGGCTTTTCATAAGGGGCTTCGGCCCTTTCGTTGGTCATCCTATTGACGAGGCAATTGGGAGGGAGAAGTTCGTGCAGTTTGCTCACGCCTGGTCCCAAGATTTGTTGGCTTTTCAGGTTGCTTCATGCGGCTTGCAGTGGCATTGGGGGCCCTCCTTCTTCGGTGGGGCTCGGAGCTGGCAGGGCAGGCTTTCTCTGTTGGGTCACCTTGGAGTGGGTTTGCTTGGTGTGGACAAAAGTCCTCGTCCCTCAGGTCGGTTTCCCACCTGTTTCCGGTTCTGAAAAGAGACTGTGCGGACTTGTGGTACATTCTGGACTTGTTCCATCTGAACCCTTGGGTCTATTGCTCCTGCTTTCGGATGACTTCTTTGTCCCAGGTCCGGCTTCTCTTGGAACTGGGCCCTGGATGGTGTCCCTGGAGTGAGTGGCGACCACCTCCCGGGAAAGTCCCTCTTGTTTTATCTTTAGTAAGTAGCTCCAGGGAGCCAAAGGGGCTCCCCCAGAAAACCAGCGTTGAATGTAATGAAACGCCATTTTTTGGGTTAGACCCGGAGTGTTTCCCGGCAACCCTCCCTTCCTCCGGTCGGAGGTTTTTCGCAGTTTTGACATCCAGCCTCTGAACTTGGGGGGGTGATAGCCGGTGTGGGAGGTCTGGAGTTCCCCATCCCCCTTCTGCGGAAGGGGGGAGCTGCACTGACAGCGGCACAGAGATGGTTGTGACATCATGCTCGTTTGTTAGTTTTTAGTTTGGAGAGTTCTTCTCAACAGTTTGGCTTTCAGTAGCAATTTTTTAACCAGATTGGTTTGTTTGGGGTACCTACCTTTCTTGGGTGCCTGTCTCGGTCGATGGCAGACGTAGAATGCTTCCAACCTCACGAGGCTTTCTATAGGCCATTGCTCCTCGTGCCTCTCTGAGGGGGGCCTAGGTTCTGGTTTGTGGTCCCTGTTAGGCCTAAGAACTCCATTCACTTGGCTGATGCCACGGTCTAATACACTCATATCAGCCCGGATAGCTCCAGGGAGCCTCTGGTCTCACCCAGAAAATGGCATTTCATTACATCAATGCGGTCTTTTAGGTCCAGATAGACAGTTGGGCAACCATCTCTTTCCTGTAGAATCTCTGTGATTCATAAAACTAAGTAGATTTGTTACACAGGATCTTCCTGTTCGAAAACCATACCGTCTGTCCATTATTATGTCATTATTGTACTCTCCAGGTGTTCTACCCATTGTTGTGTTAACAACAATGGATCAACCCATTTGGTGTTAGCTATTTTTTTCTATTGTTTTAACTACCATACTTGTTAATGATATGGGTCTATAATTTAGAGGGTCTTGTCGGATACCATTTTTGTAGATTGGAATTATGTTTTGCCATTTTCCATATACTGTATCTGCTAAGATTCCTGTGCGCAGGGATTGGTACCTGTTTGCAGTCTGCTGGCTGATATATTTTACCTATACTGTATATCTTTGTTTTATTTGGAGAAAGACCCATTATAGTATTGGAATTATTAAAAAAATCCTATTTGGAAAATCTTTACTAGATTTCAAAGATTCTGTATTTGGTATTTGTTGACTTAAAACTTGGTAATCTCTTAATCTTTTCTTTCACAGCTACGGTCACCAGAAGAATAATACATGCAGTGCCAGAAACCAGTGGTATTGAATAATACTTGCAGTGTCAGCATCCACACATTGTCAGATATACTGCATACATTTGTCAGCAGCATTATGAAACACATTATGGTGTAAAAAATATTACATGTAGATGGGTAAGACTGTCTTCAGCACACTCATGTGAATGACTACATGTATTATCAATATGTCATGCATTATTAACATCTCCATGCACTATGGTAACAAAGGAAATGTGTATTTAAATTAAATTTGGTGTATCATTAATTTTAAAATCTCAGTATTTATTAGTTCATTGTGTATGTGGTACAGTATTGTTTTTAATACTATTGTTTGGCAAGAAAACATTTTAAGATTTTCAAATTAATTTTTTTATAATCAGGTTCTAATATAAAAACATTTAATATATATATTCAGTTTTAAAACATTACATACTTTTTCTCCTATGTGAGCCATTGTAAATGTTGAGAAAGCATTTAAAATAAATAATCTTTATACTGTATAGTAATTATGAATTTTTTCTTAGGTAATTTGCTCTTAAGCTCAAAAGGCTCTCCAAATAAGATAATATATCAGTGTTCTTAATGCTCAGAATTTATTTAAAAATTTACATATTTACATGAATGTATAGGGGATTTAAAAATAACAATGTGCATGGTACATTGGATCAGTAAGTTCTTGTAAAAATCACATATATATTTTTGCAAATGACAAACCATATGAGGGTCCACTGTACCTGACTCTTGTGCTATGGTTATATTTATAATAAGACATCCCTCAGTTCTGTGGTTATATTTATAATAAGACATCCCATAGTTCTGTGGTGATGTTTATAATAAGGTTCTGTAGTGAAACATCTTAATACGGTGGCTGTATTTATAATAAACCATCCCTCTCTGCTGTTGCTATATGTACAGTATGATAAAACAGTATAATTATAAATAAATTTATAATATATTTAATTTTCCTATACAAAGACATTTTGCTAAATCTTAAAAAAAAAAAAAATTGCCACAGGATTTGTTTGTAATGTTTACAAAGTTATACACGGACACTAACTTTCCTGCTGGTGAACGCATGTGGAGACGTAGATTTGTATGTTTTGATTTTACACTTGCTGATTCACAGGAAATATTGTAGAGGTTATTTTATGTATAGCACATTTTATAATATAATAAGCACAATATTATCTTACTATTTATGAATAATACCAGTGGTTTACATATTGTAACTTTTTTCCATTCTCTTCTGTCTTTGACAAGTAATTACTTTATATTCCTACAAAAGTTAATTAGATTATTCCAATTGCTTATCTGATATTGAGTGCCATCTGTTGACAACAGAGTTAACACTATAACCTGTGTGCTCTATTCTGGTTACTATACACTGATTGCTATGTATTTACTTGAATTATTTATGTATCCGACAGTCCAAGTGTTTTGGCATCTCTTAACAATATTTGCTTTAGTGATAAATAAAAGCTCATGCATTTAAAATTATATCAAAAATATATTACTAAGATTTATAAAGAACACAACAATTTATAAAGGAGACAAATACTAATAATAATTGTCTACAAGACTTAACTAATGAAATGTAGAATATTTCATTAGATAATACTTGCTTTTTGGATCAAATAGCTGTAACGGTTTATACAATCAAGAAAACTGTACAAATATTTATTCAAAAGAAAAATGTCATCAGTATTGAATGTTCAAAATTATATTATGAAAACATCTCGCATAATAGCATACAAAACATTTAGAGAAAAAAAATAAATACATTGTCTAAACTACTTTCAAAAATATCAAAATTTAAATAAGTGACCATTCAGGAGAAAAGTCATATCACTGTAGAATGTGTCTGAAAGACTTTAAAAATAAATTATGGCTAATAACACACACACAAGGATTCATACAGGAGAGAAATCATATCACTGTTCAGTGTGTCAAAAAGACTTTTCATTTAAATCAAATCTAATAATACACATGAGGATTCATACAGGAGAGAAACCTTATCACTGTTCAGTATGTCAAAAAGACTTTTCACACAAATTATCTCTAATAACACACATGAGGATTCATACAGGAGAGAAACCTTATCACTGTTCAGAATGTCAAAAAGACTTTTCACTTAAATCATCTCTAATAACACACATGAGGATTCATACAGGAGAGAAACCTTATCACTGTTCAGTATGTCAAAAAGACTTTTCACACAAATTATCTCTAATAACACACATGAGGATTCATACAGGAGAGAATGCATATCACTGTTCAGTATGTCAAAAAAACTTTACACGAAAATCATCTCTAATAACACACATGAGGATTCATACAGGAGAGAAACCATATCACTGTTCAGAATGTCAAAAAAACTTTTCACTTAAATCGTCTCTAATAACACACATGAGGATTCATACAGGAGAGAATGCATATCACTGTTCAGTGTGTCAAAAAGACTTTTCACAAAAATCATCTCTAAGAAAACACATGAGGATTCATACAGGAGAGAAACCATATCACTGTTCAGAATGTCAAAAAGACTTTTCACTTAAATCATCTCTAATAACACACATGAGGATTCATACAGGAGAGAACCATATCACTGTTCAGTATGTCAAAAAAACTTTTCACGAAAATCATCTCTAATAACACACATGAGGATTCATACAGGAGAGAAACCATATCACTGTTCAGAATGTCAAAAAAACTTTTCACTTAAATCGTCTCTAATAACACACATGAGGATTCATACAGGAGAGAAACCATATCACTGTTCAGAATGTCAAAAAGACTTTTCACTTAAATCATCTCTAATAACACACATGAGGATTCATACAGGAGAGAAACCATATCACTGTTCAGAATGTCAAAAAGACTTTTCACTTAAATCATCTCTAATAACACACATGAGGATTCATACAGGAGAGAAACCATATCACTGTTCAGAATGTCAAAAAGACTTTTCATTTGAATCAAATCTAATAACACACATGAGGATTCATACAGGAGAGAAACCATATCACTGTTCAGTATGTCAAAAAGACTTTTACAAAATCATCTCTAAACACACATGAGGATTCATACAGGAGAGAAACCATATCACTGTTCAGAATGTCAAAACGACTTTTCACGTAAATCATCTCTAATAACACACATGAGGATTCATACAGGAGAGAAACCATATCACTGTTCAGAATGTCAAAAAGACTTTTCACAAAATCATCTCTAATAAAACACATGAGGATTCATACAGGAGAGAAACCATATCACTGTTCAGAATGTCAAAAAGACTTTTCACAAAAATCATCTCTAATAACCACATGAGGATTCATACAGGAGAGAAACCATATCACTGTTCAGAATGTCAAAAAAACTTTACACTTAAATCAAGTCTAATAACACACATGAGGATTCATACAGGAGAGAAACCATATCACTGTTCAGAATGTCAAAAAGACTTTTCATTAAATCAAATCTAATAACACACATGAGGATTCATACAGGAGAGAAACCATATCACTGTTCAGTGTGTCAAAAAGACGTTTCACAAAAATCAAATCTAATACACACATGAGGATTCATACAGCATAAGAGTCATTTGAATATTGTCAAAAACACACAGAAATCACAATAGCGTGATGCATCAATGAACAAATCCACAAGGACCCTGACGAGGATTGAACCTACGTCCGAGATCATCCCGGACACTGCCTTATCGACTGAGCTACGACATGGTAAAAAGAGTTGAAACCAGAAGTTTTACTGAATTTACTTGAATCCTGCAGCCTCTCTGAGACACAACCAGGGTTTTACACAACTCCCCCGTGCACTCTAGCTATGTCAATAGGCCGTTCTACCTCTTCTGACGTAGGTTCGAGTCCTCGTCGCGGCCCTTGTGGATTTGTTCATTGAAGCATCACGCTATTGTGATTTGCGTGTGTAATAAGTGAGGGGAAGAGGTAGAACAGCCAAAGAACTCCCTCCCAAAAGAAAACAATAAAACATACTTGGCATGGTTATTACTTTCTCTTTTCCCCTCCAGCTTTTACTGCGCATAACTCTACTGCTCTCTTGATCTGTCATGATATTCCCTTCATCCCCCGACTTTTTTCAGTCACCCATTCAAGTTTTGTGGTCCATATCTTTGTGAGTAAATGGTATACAGTCTGTTCCGTTTATCTCCCCTCAAATTTTACGCTTTCTCTTCATGATCCTAAACACCTGTTGGACTCTTTACCAGAGCCTGTGCTCCTTTTGGATGATTTTAACTGTCAGCATACCCTCTGGGGAGATATTCTGACAAACACCCGGGGACGCCTTCTTGAACCATTTGTGCTCACTTCTCTTCTTTTATAACTAGTGAATTCTGGCAAACCCACTCATGTTGATTCCCCACCCTTTACTGTATTGATCTTTTGCTCATCTTCTCTTTATATGGACTCACCTGGCGGGTTCTTGATGATCTACATAACAGTGACCTTTTCCCCATCCTTCTCACTTTTCTTTTCTTCTCACCCTCCCTCTCCTTCCCTAGGTGGAAGTTTGACAAGGCTGTTTGGAATCTTTACCTTTGTGTTACTCTTTCCGACCTCTCCGATTTTCCTCTTTCCCGAGCCCCCCCTCTCCTTTCATGACACAGTTTTGATGCTGCCCTCAGCTCTGTCCTCGCTCTACCTCCCGGGCGCACAGAAGTGCGTTCC
>WNGS01159950.1:96936-115820 GCA_020271785.1 Procambarus virginalis
GATCTCGGACGTAGGTTCAAATCCTCGTCAGGGTCCTTGTGGATTTGTTCATTGATGCATCACGCTATTGTGATTTCTGTGTGTTTTTGACAATATTCAAATGACTCTTATGCTGTATGAATCCTCATGTGTGTTATTAGATTTGATTTTTGTGAAACGTCTTTTTGACACACTGAACAGTGATATGGTTTCTCTCCTGTATGAATCCTCATGTGTGTTATTAGATTGATTTAAGTGTAAAGTCTTTTTGACATTCTGAACAGTGATATGGTTTCTCTCCTGTATGAATCCTCATGTGTGTTATTAGACTTGATTTAAGTGAAAAGTCTTTTTGACATTCTGAACAGTGATATGGTTTCTCTCCTGTATGAATCCTCATGTGGTTTCTTAGAGATGATGTGTGAAAAGTCTTTTTGACATTCTGAACAGTGATATGGTTTCTCTCCTGTATGAATCCTCATGTGTAGAGATGATTTTGTGAAAAGTCTTTTTGACATTCTGAACAGTGATATGGTTTCTCTCCTGTATGAATCCTCATGTGTGTTATTAGAGATGATTTACGTGAAAAGTCGTTTTGACATTCTGAACAGTGATATGGTTTCTCTCCTGTATGAATCCTCATGTGTGTTATTAGATATGATTTTGTGAAAAGCCTTTTTGACATACTGAACAGTGATATGGTTTCTCTCCAGTATGAATCCTCATGTGTGTTATTAGATAAAATTTTTGTGAAAAGCCTTTTTGACATACTGAACAGTGATATGGTTTCTCTCCTGTATGAATCCTCATGTGTGTTATTAGAGATGATTTAAGTAAAAAGTCTTTTTGACATTCTGAACAGTGATATGGTTTCTCTCCTGTATGAATCCTCATGTGTGTTATTAGATTGATTTAAGTGAAAAGTCTTTTTGACATTCTGAACAGTGATATGGTTTCTCTCCTGTATGAATCCTCATGTGTGTTATTAGAGATGATTCAAGTGAAAAGTCTTTTTGACATTCTGAACAGTGATATGGTTTCTCTCCTGTATGAATCCTCATATGTGTTATTAGAGATGATTTAAGTGAAAAGTCTTTTTGACATACTGAACAGTGATATGGTTTCTCTCCTGTATGAATCCTCATGTGTGTTATTAGAGATGATTTAAGTGAAAAGTCTTTTTGACATTCTGAACAGTGATATGGTTTCTCTCCTGTATGAATCCTCATATGTGTTATTAGAGATGATTTTTGTGAAAAGTCTTTTTGACACACTGAACAGTGATATGCATTCTCTCCTGTATGAATCCTCATGTGTGTTATTAGAGACGATTTAAGTGAAAAGTTTTTTTGACATTCTGAACAGTGATATGGTTTCTCTCCTGTATGAATCCTCATGTGTGTTATTAGAGATGATTTGTGTAAAGTTTTTTTGACATACTGAACAGTGATATGCATTCTCTCCTGTATGAATCCTCATGTGTGTTATTAGAGATAATTTGTGTGAAAAGTCTTTTTGACATACTGAACAGTGATAAGGTTTCTCTCCTGTATGAATCCTCATGTGTGTTATTAGAGATGATTTAAGTGAAAAGTCTTTTTGACATACTGAACAGTGATATGGTTTCTCTCCTGTATGAATCCTCATGTGTGTTATTAGAGATGATTTAAGTGAAAAGTCCTTTTGACATTCTGAACAGTGATATGGTTTCTCTCCTGTATGAATCCTCATGTGTATTATTAGATTTGATTTAAATGAAAAGTCTTTTTGACACACTGAACAGTGATATGATTTCTCTCCTGTATGAATCCTTGTGTGTGTGTTATTAGCCATAATTTATTTTTAAAGTCTTTCAGACACATTCTATAGTGATATGACTTTTCTCCTGAATGGTCACTTATTTAAATTTTGATATTTTTGAAAGTAGTTTAGACAATGTATTTATTTTTTTTCTCTAAATGTTTTGTATGCTATTATGCGAGATGTTTTCATAATATAATTTTGAACATTCAATACTGATGACATTTTTCTTTTGAATAAATATTTGTACAGTTTTCTTGATTGTATAAACCGTTACAGCTATTTGATCCAAAAAGCAAGTATTATCTAATGAAATATTCTACATTTCATTAGTTAAGTCTTGTAGACAATTATTATTAGTATTTGTCTCCTTTATAAATTGTTGTGTTCTTTATAAATCTTAGTAATATATTTTTGATATAATTTTAAATGCATGAGCTTTTATTTATCACTAAAGCAAATATTGTTAAGAGATGCCAAAAACACTTGGACTGTCGGATACATAAATAATTCAAGTAAATACATAGCAATCAGTGTATAGTAACCAGAATAGAGCACACAGGTTATAGTGTTAACTCTGTTGTCAACAGATGGCACTCAATATCAGATAAGCAATTGGAATAATCTAATTAACTTTTGTAGGAATATAAAGTAATTACTTGTCAAAGACAGAAGAGAATGGAAAAAAGTTACAATATGTAAACCACTGGTATTATTCATAAATAGTAAGATAATATTGTGCTTATTATATTATAAAATGTGCTATACATAAAATAACCTCTACAATATTTCCTGTGAATCAGCAAGTGTAAAATCAAAACATACAAATCTACGTCTCCACATGCGTTCACCAGCAGGAAAGTTAGTGTCCGTGTATAACTTTGCAAACATTACAAACAAATCCTGTGGCAATTTTTTTTTTTTTTAAGATTTAGCAAAATGTCTTTGTATAGGAAAATTAAATATATTATAAATTTATTTATAATTATACTGTTTTATCATACTGTACATATAGCAACAGCAGAGAGGGATGGTTTATTATAAATACAGCCACCGTATTAAGATGTTTCACTACAGAACCTTATTATAAACATCACCACAGAACTATGGGATGTCTTATTATAAATATAACCACAGAACTGAGGGATGTCTTATTATAAATATAACCATAGCACAAGAGTCAGGTACAGTGGACCCTCATATGGTTTGTCATTTGCAAAAATATATGTATGTGATTTTTACAAGAACTTACTGATCCAATGTACCATGCACATTGTTATTTTTAAATCCCCTATACATTCATGTAAATATGTAAATTTTTAAATAAATTCTGAGCATTAAGAACACTGATATATTATCTTATTTGGAGAGCCTTTTGAGCTTAAGAGCAAATTACCTAAGAAAAAATTCATAATTACTATACAGTATAAAGATTATTTATTTTAATGCTTTCTCAACATTTACAATGGCTCACATAGGAGAAAAAGTATGTAATGTTTTAAAACTGAATATATATATTAAATGTTTTTATATTAGAACCTGATTATAAAAATAATTAATTTGAAAATCTTAAAATGTTTTCTTGCCAAACAATAGTATTAAAAACAATACTGTACCACATACACAATGAACTAATAAATACTGAGATTTTAAAATTAATGATACACCAAATTTAATTTAAATACACATTTCCTTTGTTACCATAGTGCATGGAGATGTTAATAATGCATGACATATTGATAATACATGTAGTCATTCACATGAGTGTGCTGAAGACAGTCTTACCCATCTACATGTAATATTTTTTACACCATAATGTGTTTCATAATGCTGCTGACAAATGTATGCAGTATATCTGACAATGTGTGGATGCTGACACTGCAAGTATTATTCAATACCACTGGTTTCTGGCACTGCATGTATTATTCTTCTGGTGACCGTAGCTGTGAAAGAAAAGATTAAGAGATTACCAAGTTTTAAGTCAACAAATACCAAATACAGAATCTTTGAAATCTAGTAAAGATTTTCCAAATAGGATTTTTTTTTAATAATTCCAATACTATAATGGGTCTTTCTCCAAATAAAACAAAGATATACAGTATAGGTAAAATATATCAGCCAGCAGACTGCAAACAGGTACCAATCCCTGCGCACAGGAATCTTAGCAGATACAGTATATGGAAAATGGCAAAACATAATTCCAATCTACAAAAATGGTATCCGACAAGACCCTCTAAATTATAGACCCATATCATTAACAAGTATGGTAGTTAAAACAATAGAAAAAAATAGCTAACACCAAATGGGTTGATCCATTGTTGTTAACACAACAATGGGTAGAACACCTGGAGAGTACAATAATGACATAATAATGGACAGACGGTATGGTTTTCGAACAGGAAGATCCTGTGTAACAAATCTACTTAGTTTTATGAATCACAGAGATTCTACAGGAAAGAGATGGTTGCCCAACTGTCTATCTGGACCTAAAAGACCGGCATTGATGTAATGAAATGCCATTTTCTGGGTGAGACCAGAGGCTCCCTGGAGCTATCCGGGCTGATATGAGTGTATTAGACCGTGGCATCAGCCAAGTGAATGGAGTTCTTAGGCCTAACAGGGACCACAAACCAGAACCTAGGCCCCCCTCAGAGAGGCACGAGGAGCAATGGCCTATAGAAAGCCTCGTGAGGTTGGAAGCATTCTACGTCTGCCATCGACCGAGACAGGCACCCAAGAAAGGTAGGTACCCCAAAACAAACCCAATCTGGTTAAAAAATTGCTACTGAAAGCCAAACTGTTGAGAAGAACTCTCCAAACTAAAAACTAACAAACGAGCATGATGTCACAACCATCTCTGTGCCGCTGTCAGTGCAGCTCCCCCCTTCCGCAGAAGGGGGGATGGGGAACTCCAGACCTCCCACACCGGCTATCACCCCCCCAAGTTCAGAGGCTGGATGTCAAAAACTGCGAAAAACCTCCGACCGGAGGAAGGGAGGGTTGCCGGGAAACACTCCGGGTCTAACCCAAAAAATGGCGTTTCATTACATTCAACGCTGGTTTTCTGGGGGAGCCCCTTTGGCTCCCTGGAGCTACTTAACTAAAGATAAAAACAAGAGGGACTTTCCCGGGAGGTGGTCGCCACTCACTCCAGGGACACCATCCAAGGGCCCAGTTCCAAGAGAAGCCGGACCTGGGACAAAGAAGTCATCCGAAAGCAGGAGCAATAGACCCAAGGGTTCAGATGGAACAAGTCCAGAATGTACCACAAGTCCGCACAGTCTCTTTTCAGAACCGGAAACAGGTGGGAAACCGACCTGAGGGACGAGGACTTTTGTCCACACCCAAGCAAACCCACTCCAAGGTGACCCAACAGAGAGAAAGCCTGCCCTGCCAGCTCCGAGCCCCACCGAAGAAGGAGGGGCCACCCAATGCCACTGCAAGCCGCATGAAGCAACCTGAAAAGCCAACAAATCTTGGGACCAGGCGTGAGCAAACTGCACGAACTTCTCCCTCCCAATTGCCTCGTCAATAGGATGACCAACGAAAGGGCCGAAGCCCCTTATGAAAAGCCGATAGATGAGCAGAGCGATTACCACGCCAACCTGACGTCGTCGGCCCGGAAGGCTGTTCCGACTCTGAAATTGGCACCACTGGCATACCACGATAAGAGGAACCTCGAGCCCTGGGCATGACCCTTTTGGGAAGAAACCCCACGGGCCCCCCCCTAAGAACCAAAACGTCTGACATGGGACGACAACTAGAAACCTCCGTTTGCAGAAACTGCACCATCGCATACTGTGCAAACAGAAAGGACAAAATGGGCATAGAAAACCTAAGAGCCAGAGCTCAAGCGGATTCTAAGGAATGAGCGAGCACCGCCTGATGGCACCCAAAACGAGAAGCAAAAAACAGAGACACTGCCTCCCTTAGGATTGGCACAAACAGCTTCAACAAGGCAGCCGACGTCCGCACCACTGCGATCAATGCACTAGAACTAGGATCAGCAACCAACGCCTCCATGTCCTCCTTAAGCCAGTCCGAAGGCAGCTTGAGAAGGGAAAAGAAACGCAAGACCGAAGCCTAATGGTCACGGATGAGTAAGTCCTCAGCAACCAGGGCAGCCGAAAGGGAGGGAACCTGTACGCAAAGCTACACAGACCGACACCCCAAAGAAGGGCAGGGACGAACAAACAAGCAGTAAGCAGTGAAGCGTTCAATCTCGCCTCAGGTAAACCTGAACAACCGTCAGGGCCTCTCGCCACTCAAGCATGTGGGACTGACAGAACGTATGCCATGACGCCATTGAAAATACAGGCTGTTCTGCCAAAGAGGACGACTCCGGAACCTCGTAACGCACCCAGTAAGGAAAGGAAAAACCGATCACAAATGAGGCCGGATCCATTATCGAGGCACAATCCAGGTCATGCAGGAGATGGCCTAGAGCCGCAATGGCCTCCCGCACCTAATGGGGCGCGATGCGGGAGGCCAAAAACCTCCGGAAGTGAGGGACAGAAGTACCAGAGGGATCCCGGGGAGGGGTTGATGCTATATCAAAATCATATAGGGAGGGAAGGGATAAGAAAACCCCACCCCCCTGCAACAACAAGCCTCACTCATAGGGTACCAACACCCAAGCGGGGTCAAATGGAGCCCAAGCCCCCCAAGTCAACCCCTCCCTTGCCTCGGGAACCTCCACATTAGGACCCGGGGCCGAGTTGTCCTGCAAACCTTGTGCCTCAAGAGATAAGGCAAAGTCCACCGGAAAAGTTGTAACAAACAGGGCCCACTGGTCACACCCAGAAGCACCGGCTGGAGAAAAAGGCTCGAATGCCTCCGTCATCACACCAGAAGGAGCATCCCCTGAAACTGCCCGAATCTCACCACCAACTAAACCCTGCCACGACTCTGAAACCCTTAGACACTTCAGAACTGGGTGCAGAGGGTCGAAGAACAGCAGAAGGACAAAGGAGGCATGGACGAAACAAAGTTGAGGCGATAACAACCCCAAGTTTGAGTCCCTATATGCAAAACCGGGCAGGCTCAGGGCATCCGGGTTAGTAACCAACCCAGCGCTCTGCAGCAACCTAAAACACGCATGCAACGCTGAAGCTGCCTGCACCCGAGTATCAAGATCAGTGAATTGGATGAACTGGAGTATAAGCAAGGAACACCACTCGCAGGACTCCGGGTCAAAGGTGTTACGGACTCAACAGGCAGCATGAGGGAGGCACAAATTGGTGATTGTCACCCTGAGACAAGGGGACAGAGCAACCCTCAAACTCTCACAAAGTGAGATGGGACCCAGAGGATGCATCCATCGGACCACGGAGCCCTAAAGGGGATTTCCAGGGCCCTTAGATGCTCTGCTAAGGGAAGCCCAGGCAAGATACTGATAACCGGCACCCCAAACTATCCAGCGAACTACTAACAGTTGAACCCTCGGGACGTGTACACTCACAGGGACCTAGTAGGACCACCAATTTATATAGAAGGGGTACCAACACCAAGGGGCAGACCCCCACCAGGCAGGAAACAAAAATAAAAGAAAACTCCCGCATGAGGGACAACGACCCAGGTGGAACATAGCCGATCGCTATAATCTGGTGAAAACTAGCTGCACAGTACCTTGCGCCCCTACCAGTGACAAAACAAGTGGTGCAAGAAACACCACAGCTGACACCAAGGGCGGGCAATTACCGAGAAGCAAAAGATTCCACAGAGGCAGACCCCAAGCGACTTGTGGAAGATAACCCCAAGCCACAAGGGCAATACCTACTGGGCACCTAGGGAAAGGAACCCTAGGCATATGCAGCCCCGAGTACTTGTGAAATTACTCCTGGTTCACACACCACCGCAGGACAGGACCACACCACAAGGCACAGCACTGGAAATGACTTGAGCCCGATCAGGGCATTAGTCAATGGAGTTCAGCCTACCGGGGACCACAAACCAGAACCTGGCCCCCTCAGAGAGGTACAGGGAGGAATGGCCCTGGAAAACACCCCATGGTTGGGGGTTTTCCTTATCTGCCATCCAATAGGGTTAGGCACCCAGAGAAGTAGGCATAACAAAACAGACCCCATATGGTAAGAAAACTGCAACCAAAAACTGGAGAGGCAAAACACCCACCAGTCCCAAGTTAACAAGGGAAACAAGCAAACATCACACTTTGCTGTCGCAACACTCGTAAGCGCAGCCATCCCCTCCCCGAGAGGGTGATGGCGGAGCCCCGGACCCCTTGTGCCGGCTACCTAGCAATCCAGTTCGGAAGCTAAGCATCCAAACAATGCGAAAAAAAACGTCGGCAGGAGGGAGGGAGGGAGGGAGGATGACTGCGAGCCTCCAGGGATCACTGAGAACTTTTCGACCTCCAAAAGCACTGCGCCCGAATATTGACCCAAGAAATGGCAAACACGGCAGCCAAAGCAGCAAACTTCCCAACGTCATGGGCGTGCGGACAGATAGCAGGCTGGCTAGACTTAACCACCATGCTGTACGGCCATAATAAATGACAATTCTGTAGTGCGCCGAAAATAAATTCTGTGCAAAAAATTATTTTCTCTTCCTATATTGTTAAATTGTAGCCTCTGATCACGGCAAAATAAAATTAAATATTGTATGTGACATACTATAGCCATGATGGAGCTGAGAAGTTGAGCAAATTATGGGCGCTGAGCAATGAAGCTCTCAGGGTCACTAGCAGACGCCACCTCACTCCCTCTTTCACCAACACCTCACTCGGCAACAATGCTTCTCCCAACATACTCCTTTTGCTGTTATTACACTATATACACACATCATATACAGTATAAGAATCTACATTTGTTTTCACCATAGCAAACCACTAAGCTGGTATGCTGAGTCCAGACAATAACAGGTTGCCACACAGAATCAGCAGACGATGCTACCTCCCTCCCTCCCTCACCAAGATTACTCCTACCATACTGCGAACAGAGCTAATTATCACCACAATCCTGCTATTATCAGAATCCTGGTCACTAAATCCTGTATATTAATAATTTTCCACAAGTTTATTCTGTAAAGGAACATTAATTTTCCACAAGTTTATTCTGTAAAGGAACATGAGAAGTCATTTCAAGATTCTAAGATGGACCAAACAATGGTAGGGTGCTGTGGCTACCTGCATAGTGCTGTGAACATCTTGAACAGAACATGAGAACATAAGAATAACGGTAACTGCAGAAGGCCTATTGGCCCATATGAGGTAGGTCCTATTTATAACCTCCCACTCATATACATGTCCAACCTATCCCAAAACAGCATTGTGTTCACTGATATCTGAAAATTGTACACAGTCTTTATCACAGTCAGGCTCCTCTCTAATACTATCATGGCTAAATAATACCAGTTACATATATATTTTGACAATTTTAGGCGATGCCGTGGTCACTAGCTGAACAGCGATGCTGTTAGCTCATGCTGTACTTACCTAATTGTGCTTGCAGGGGTCGAGCTCTGGCTCTTTGGTCCCGCCTCTCAATCGTCAATCAACAGGTAATTACCTAAGTAATTACCTAAGTGTAGTTACAGGATGAGAGCTATGCTTGTGGTGTCCCTTCTTCCCAGCACTCTTTGTCATATAACGCTTTGAAACTACTGACGGTCTTGGCCTCCACCACCTTCTCACCTACCTTGTTCCAACCGTCTACCACTCTGTTTGCGAAAGTGAACTTTCTTATATTTCTTTGGCATCTGTGTTTAGCTAGTTTACATCTATGACCTCTTGTTCTTAAAGTTCCAGGTCTCAGGAAATCTTCCCTATCAATTTTATCAATTCCTGTTATTATTTTGTATGTAGTGATCATATCACCTCTTTTTCTTGTCTTCCAGTTTTGGCATATTTAATGCCTCTAACCTCTCTTCATAGCTCTTGCCCTTCAGTTCTGGGAGCCACTTAGTAGTATGTCTTTGCACCTTTTCCAGTTTGTTGATGTGCTTCTTAAGATATAGGCACCACACAACCGCTTCATATTCTAGCTTTGGCCTAACAAAAGTCGTAAACAATTTCTTTAGTATATCGCCATCCATGTATTTAAAAGCAATTCTGAAGTTAGAAAGTACAGGTGTACAGGTTCCTGAGCCTATTGGGCTCTATCATATCTACACTTGAAACTGTGTATGGAGTCAGCCTCCACCACCTCACTTCCTAATGCATTCCATTTGTCAACCATTCTGACACTAAAAATGTTCTTTCTAATATCTCTGTGGCTCATTTGGGCACTTAGTTTCCACCTGTGTCCCCTAGTGCGTGTGCCCCTTGTGTTAAATACCCTGTCTTTATCTACCCTATCAATTCCCTTGAGAATCTTGAATGTGGTGATCATGTCCCCCCTAACTCTTGTGTCTTCCTGCGAAGTGAGGTTTAATTCCCATAGCCTCTCCTCGTAGCTCATACCTCTCAGCTCGGGTTCTAGTCTGGTGGCAAACTGTGTGCCAACCTTGGTTGATAACTCAGTACTGAGGCTCTCACACTTAACACTTTGCCGCTTCCGGCATATTGAAAAAAAAACATGCCTAGATACTTTCGGCGTTTCGAGCGCTTACGCGGCAAGACCGAAAAGTGTAAACTCTTTTGACTGTCCTGACACTAATTGTTGGCGTACGTATTTAATTTTTGTATCACTGTGCTCGCCATAGAATTGTCTATAAGAACATACCTATAAAATGCCTCAAAAACATAAGGTATATCAACACCAAATAAAGAACTACTGAGATCACTAGCCGAGAGCGCCAAACACCAACAAAATGTTTCTACTCTCTTCATGGTTGTGAAGTCCACAGTTGTGCTACAGCGTTAATTTTGGTATCCCTGAAATCGCAATAAAATTCTCTACACGGACATATGCATATAAATATAGATTCAATGTCGTAGCCCACCCAAAACAGTGTGGGAAGTGGCCAAAGTGTTACCCGCGGCGGCATATCGGCGAAACCCGCAACGAAAAGTGTATATTCAATTCATTGTCCTGACATTATTTTTTCATGTATGTATTTCATTTGTGTTCCAATGTGTTTGCAATAGAATGTTCTAGAAGAACATAAGTATAAAAGGTCACCTAAGGATGCGTTCGACCGGCAACATATATATAAAACTACTTTGATTATACTCGTCATGTCAATAATTTAATTGTTTTACCACGATGATTCACTGCCGCGCCGTTCTCCTAAATAAGCTGTTCAGCTATTAGAGAAAACGTAAATTTCATGGCAAACTTTTGTAAACTATCCCCAAGTAGATCGGATAATAAATGGAATTTATACAAATATTTTTTCTCGTGACCCGTGAGCGCGGCACATTACCCTACTCAACAGAAATATTGGTGACACCACTGGAGTCATCAAAGCGGCAAAGTGTTTAAGAATGTTGCCAATGATTTTCTTTAAAAATGGGATCTGTTTAAAGGAGTCCTGAGATACAGGATGTGAGCCTTGTATACCCGCAGAAGTATTGAATCGCTCCCTATACCTATGAACGCCACTCTGCGCACCCCCTGGTTGATACCTGGTTGATGGGGTTCTGGGAGTTCTTCTACTCCCCAAGCCCAGCCCGAGGCCAGGCTTGACTTATGAGAGTTTGGTCCACTAGGCTGTTGCTTAGAGCGGCCCGCAGGCCCACATACCTACCACAGCCCGGTTGGTCCGGCACTCCTTGGAGTAATAAATCTAGTTTCCTCTTGAAGATGTCCACGGTTGTTCCGGCAATATTTCTTATGCTTGCTGGGAGGGTGTTGAACAACCGTGGACCTCTGATGTTTATACAGTGTTCTCTGATTGTGTCTATGGCACCTCTGCTCTTCACTGGTTCTATTCTGCATTTTCTTCCATATCGTTCACTCCAGTACATTGTTATTTTACTGTGTAGATTTGGTACTTGGCCCTCCAGTATCTTCCAGGTGTATACTATTTGATATCTCTCTCGTCTTCTTTCTAGTGAGTACATTTGGAGGGCTTTGAGACAATCCCAATAATTTAGGTGCTTTATCGCGTCTATGCGTGTCGTATATGTTTTCTGTATTCCCTCTATTTCAGCACTCTCTCCTGCTCTGAAGGGGGAAGTGAGTACTGAGCAGTACTCAAGACGAGACAACACAAGTGACTTGAAGAGTACAACCATTGTGATGGGATCCCTGGATTTGAAAGTTCTCGTAATCCATCCTATGATTTTTCTGGCTGTCGCAATATTTGCTTGGTTATGCTCCCTAAACGTTAGGTCGTCAGACATCATTATTCCCAAATCCTTTACATGCTGTTTTCCTACTATGGGTACATTTGTGTTTTGTACCCTGTATTATGTTTAAGGCCCTCATTTTTACCGTACCTGAGTACCTGGAATTTATCACTGTTAAACATCATGTTATTTTCTGATGCCCAGTCGAAAACTTTATTAATATCCGCTTGAGGTTCTTCAATGTCTTCAGCCGAGGTAATTTTCATACTAATTTTTGTGTCATCTGCAAAGGATGATACGAAGCTGTGACTTGTATTTTTGTCTATATCTGATATGAGAATAAGGAAAAGCAGCGGTGCAAGGACTGTACCCTGAGGTACAGAGCTTTTAACTGCACTTGGACTAGATTTTATATGGTTGAGCGTTACTCGCCGAGTCCTGTTTGACAGAAAACTGAGTATCCAGCGTCCTACTTTACCGGTTATTCCCATTGACTTCATTTTGTGTGCTATCACGCCATGGTCACATTTATCGAAAGCCTTTGCGAAGTCCGTGTATATCACATCAGCATTCTGTTTTTCTTCTAATGCCTCAGTGACTTTGTCGTAGTGTTCAAGTAGCTGTGAGAGGCACGATCTTCCCGCTCGAAATCCATGTTGGCCTGGGTTGTGAAGGTCATTGGTCTCCATGAAATTGGTGACCTGACTCCTAATCACTCTCTCAAATACTTTTATTATGTGCGATGTTAGTGCAACTTGTTTATAATTCTTTGCCAATGCTTTGCTCCCTCCCTTGTGTAGAGGGGCTATGTCTGCTACTTTAAGTGCATCTGGTATCTCCCCCGTGTCCAAGCTCTTCCTCCACACTATACTGAGTGCCTGTGCTACCGGCACTTTGCATTTCTTTATAAATATTGAATTCCATGAGTCTGGACCTGGAGCCGAGTGCATGGGCATGTTTTCAATTTCTCTTTCAAAATTTAGTGCGCTCGTGTTGATATCAGTTATATTTACAGGGGTTTCAATATCCCGCATAAAGAAATTGTCTGGATCTTCCACTTTCATGTTGTTTATTGGAATGCTAAACATGTCCTAATACTGCTTTTTTAGGATTTCACTAATTTCTTTGTCATCCTCCGTGTATGAACCTTCCTTCACTTGTACGAATAGATCCAATACTGGCAGTGGTTTTTGCTTTTGATTTCGCATATGTGAAGAAGTATTTTGGATTTTTCTTTATTTCCTGAATTGCTTTCTGTTCTAACTGCCTTTCTTCAGTCTCATATGAGTGTTTCAATTTCTGCTCGATTTCTTCAATCTCCCTATTTAAATTATTCCTTCTTTGACTGGAAATTCGTGTCTGCATAAGCAGTTCCGTTATTTTTTTCCTGCGTTTATAATGTCGTCTGCGTTCTCTTTCTACGTTGGATCTCTTTCTGGCTTTCCTCAAAGGAACATGTTTCAGACAGACTTGATACGCTTCCGAAGTCACTTTTTCTATTCCTTCTGTAGGAAGGAATCTAAGGAGGAAAGAATCATTCTGTAGGAAGGAATCCCCCGATCTAACCCCCAATCTTATGTTCTGCGTACCCCCAATCTAATGCCTCAAGGCACTCTGCGCAGTGCGGTGGTTAACCCTTAAACTGCACAACACGTTATGACATGTTGAGTAACTGACGCAAACGTGCGTACCCACATGTTTGCGGGTGCGCAATATGACGTTTTGGAGTACTACCCGCCATTTAAACTGGAGTTTAAATAAAAATAACAAAACTCCATAAAAAATATGGAGTACTATTTAAACGGCCCGCAGATACAAGGGGTTCACATCACCTTCCGCAGGGCTCTTGTAAACAGACGCCATTTAAAAAAAAATTGTCGGCAACATTCCCGAGTGTGAGGGCCTCAGTACTGAGTGAGCCACCAAGGCTGGCACAAGCAGCATGAGCTTACAACACTGCTGTTCAGCTTGTGACCACAGCTTCACCTAAAAATGTCAAAAATATATGTAACTGGTATTATTTAGCAATGATAGTATTACAGAAGACCCCCTGACTGTGATAAAAATTACCAGGATTCTGACAATAGCAGGATTGGTGTGATAATTTGTGCTGTGCTGTGAGAGGAGTAAAATTGCGGGTGGGAGGTCTGAAGCATCGACTGCCGAATCTGTGTGGCTACCTGTTGCTGTCTGCGCTTACTATATCAGCATAGTGGTTTACTATGGTGAACAAAACATGCAGATACTTATATATAACGTCTGTATATAGTGAAAAAAAGCAAAAACAGTATAGTGGGAGGAGAATTTTGGTGAAGGAGTGAGTGGCAGCCAGTGGCTGGCTGGTGTGCCGGCCACTCCTTCCTGCTTTTTGACTCAGCTTACCAACTTAGTGGTTTGTTATGGTAAACACATACAGTATGTAGATACAGTATCGACTCTATTTAACAGTCTCTTATTTACCAATCTGCCGGTTCCATTGACCGGTTTGGGAGACCCGGTATCTGGAACCTCATATACCGGTCTGGCGGTCGATATTGGGTTTGTTTCGGTATTGGCGGGCCCTCACATGGCAACGGGCCACCGACCTTGAAGGTATTGAGGGAGGGATGGGAGGTAGTGATTGATGGAAGGAGGCATTGAGGGGGAGAGGCAGGGAGGGATAGAAGCAGTGAGGGAGGGAGAGTGTTGGTGGTGGTGGTGAGGGAGGGAGTGTGTTGGTGGTGGTGGTGAGGGAGGGAGTGTGTTGGTGGTGGTGGTAGTGAGGGTGTTGGTGGTGGTGAGGGAGGCGGAGGGAAGGATTGCTGACCAGGCGATGGTTGCTAAACCTCTCACTCATACTGTATTAAAAGTTTTAATCTTAGCAGTAAAAATTTATGCCAAAATATGTTAATTTTTGTGTATTACTATACATTATTAATCATTAACATGTTTTATTGTTCCCTGTTTATTAATTAAACATATATAGTTTTAGGAATTATGCACAGTTGGCATTTGTGAGCAGGGGCTGACAGACATGTACGCCTCTACATCTAGCCTCGACCCCATTAGTAACTCCCTTGACCCTGTTAGTAGCTCCCTCCTCCATAGCCTGCTGTTCTCATGTTATGAGGAAGGCAGAGAGGCAGTGAGGGAGAGATGGAAGACATTGAGAGAGGGATGGAAGGCACTGAGGGAGGGATGGGAGGCAGTGATGGAGGGAGGCATTGATGGGGAGAAGCAGGGAGGGATAGAAGCAGTGAGGGAGGGAGGGTGGTGGTGGTGGCGGTGAGGGAAGAGTGGGGTGGTGAGGGAAGAGTGGGGGGGTGAGGGAAGAGTGGGGTGTCGGAAAATCCGACACCATTTAATATTACATACAATTGCAGATAATGCTGCTGCGTTGTTTAAACAAGTTACCCATAGAAATGTAACTTGTAGTGGAGTTTCCGTCTATAGAAAACGGGATATCATAGCCACATACTATTAAAATTCACCAGCTATTGTGTTGGAATTATTCTTAAATACATTAGTCTTTGGACTTTTACCATCATAAAAACATCTCATTTTAATTAACTTAATTATCAATATCAAAATAGAGTAAATGTGACCATTCTATCAGTTACTGTCATCTCTACAAAGTGAGGGAGGCGTCAGTAGTAGGGTAGAAGGGGTCAGCCATTGTTGTTATTAAGACCACAGAGTCGTGGAGCAATTCGGCTCCTATCAATTCTCTTGGACGAAGTGTTATGGAAACCAAAGGTCTGCCATCATCAACACGCTGTCATCAATACAAGGGAGGTGTCTTTCCGAAACCCGTTTATCTAATCATTTTTGGCCATTAATGTTAGGTAGATATTATTGGGCAACCGGTTAGAACACGAATGATCGACTCAAAAAAGGTAATTAAGCCTTGGTCTTTATGGTTCAATGTACAGTGGTTTCTCTGATATAGCTGTCATATATTAGGATTCTGGCTTCATAGCTAGCGCCCTTTGACAGGTACAAGACGAGGAAGCATGCTTTGTGCATCAGTTACCAGGGTGATGGAAGCTACCTCACACGAGGAAAATTTGGTGTCTACATCCTAGTTTTACCTGGTGGACTAAGGCCTGCTGTACAATAAGATAAGGAACCTCTTTAATGTTTAACAATATATGTAGTTTAATACTGTAGTTTGATTGGCTGCATATATATAAATTCTATAAACCCCCCCTAATGTGTATGAATCGATTTGTGAGATTATTGCAGAAATACAGTCCACTCAACATCATACAAATTGCTATCGAAGTATATAAATTAACGTAAATATAAATTCTATATAAATTCATATAAATTATATATATATAAATCTCACAGGTCGGTTCCCACATTATTTGGTCCTTCGAACCGGATTATTGGTCCTATGAACCCACATTATTGGTCATCTTCGAGTCGGATGACAGATTATTTGGTCATCTTAGTACCGGATGAACCAGTTAACCAGTGGATTCATTAAATATACTAGTGTGATCAAAGACCGGCGGCGTTGCCTCGAGCGAGCGAGCTCAGGAGCCCCCCAGCCCAGTTCAGCCTCATCAGCGGTTTCACTGCAACCCTCCGATTTGGTGGGTTCTTATTCAGTGGAATGACAGCGCTAATATTGAAGCCAGCCAAACTAGTGGCTGTGTCCTCCCGAGATTGTTCACGGAGTTCGTGGTGTTAATTTCGCGAGAGATTATCTACGAATTTTGTGATGTTAATTTCGCGAGGTCAATTATATTTAATACTTCTTGATAATATTAGAAGTTTCATAGAGGCTAATTAAGAGGCTATTATCAATAATTGTGTATATTATTTCTTCAAAATAGAGAATTATTTAATATATATTGCACTAGTGTTCTCAATATAATATTTACTAATTGCCAACCCACAACAGGGTAGGATATTACCATTGACTAGTTGAACTATTTATTGTTCATCCTAGTCCCATTACCACCATAGTCTAGTGATACTATATTAAACAACCTAGCACCATTAATGAATGGTGCAGACCCTATTTTGGGTGTAATTTTTATCAACTCGAGTTGAGTTGTGTATATATAATAATTTACATATGATCATTACACCTTTGAGTGATTAATTAGTGTCTATACCATCCTAGGGTGATTTTGAGGAGCTAACCTAAAGGTACTTCCATAGACACTAGTTTATCACTCAAATCATTAGTGTGTATGATTGTATATATATAATGTGTATTAATTTTAAGTGCTAACCTCTAGTAGAGGTAGGATTATCGCCTAGTGAGTGCAGAATTTTGACCCTAGGCTACCATCAGTGCTTGTTCAGCATTATGAGCAACACAAGTACAAGCCCCACAAGGCTTAACCAACTAGCCAATATGGATAATGTTGGCAATGAAAAAACTGCCATACATCTAGTACTACAATTGCTGGATTTACCTCAACCTGATCAGACTGCTGACTCATTACAATCCTTCAGCATGGAGTTTGAGTCACTACTAAGAACATTCAGTCTTAAGGTTGATATAACTACTAGTGAATGGATGACCAAAGTAGTCCTTCAACGAAAATTGTCCAGCGATATACTAGATGAATTATACCCACAAGAACATAACACCATCCTGACAGTACAGGACATCACTGAAGGTTTGCATTCCATCATAAACAAACGACGAGCAAATGAGGAAGTTAAAGCCTCATGCAAGCCTTCAGAAATAGAAAATAATAGTCAATTAAAGGGTAAAACAACTACCCCAAATAAACATCAGTCAATTACTTTAACATCAAGTTGCAGAAAATCTGGCAATGCAGCAGAATCCTCCAAGCCTACTGTTACTAGTTCACCCAAACCGGTAACTTCCAAACGTGCAGTAGGCTGGGGGACATGTATGTTCTGCAAAAAGAAACATTCAACATATCGTTGTGCTAATTATCCAACCAGAGACACTCGTATTGAGCGACTCCAGGAATTAGGGAGATGTTCAAGGTGTCTCAAGTCACACAACATAGACTATTGTGATACCCAATTCAACACCTGCAACAGGTGTAGAAGAGGTAGGCACCATGCAGCACTGTGCAAATATACGAAATTAACGTATTCAAGACCCAAGGTGGAAGATAGCATTCCCACCACAGTACAGTACTGCAAGGTGCAACAAACGAAGAGTGTCCAATCGGCAAAGTCTAAAGGTAATACCACTTTGCCCACTGCCCAAATTACCATCCTGAATAAGAGGGCCAAGGTCCATACCCGTGGGTTGTTTGACCAAGGGTCCCAGAGAACATTTGTCACTAAAAGGTTGGCAGATGAACTACAAATAAAGCCTGTAGCCCAGACGAAATTCAACATCTCAGGGTTTATAACAGATGCAGGACCTCAAGTCTACCAGGTGGTACAACCATCAGTACGTTTAGGCAGGTACGTCTGTCAAGTACAAGCCATTGTGGTGGACAAAATACCAGTAGACCTACAAGTTCAAGGTCTGAGAGCAACAACCAAATTCCTGAGAAATAGAGGAATAAAATTGGCAGATAATATAAAGTCTGATCACCTCACTAACTTCGATCTCCTTGTAGGGACAGACTACTACCATCGATTCATTGGTAGCCCTACTAAATATCAGGGCATAACCATGCTAAATTCTGCAGGAGGTAAATTACTCTCAGGCCCAGTATCAAGCCTGAGGAGACCTATGCCTGCAGATAAACAATACCAATAGAAATCTAAATTTGTCAGCTGATTATATTCCTCCAGTAGCATTATACTAAGGAGATTACAGCTGACTATACCAACAGAGGTTGATGTTAATATCATCATTTAAAGCTGAAGATGAGTTCATGAGGCCTAAGTGGCAAATCAGTGAACAGTAGCCTAAACAGCTACAAGTCACAGCGACCAATGTCACTGAACCCACTGCAGTCTCAGAACCATACTTGAC
>WNGS01159951.1:4593-20378 GCA_020271785.1 Procambarus virginalis
AAGGAAGAGAATAAGAATGTAAAACGCCTGGCGTTCCGCGAGCACTATGTCATGGGTTCGTATCCTGGCCGGGGAGGATTTACTGGGCGCAAATCCTTAACTGTAGCCTCTGTTTAACTCAACAGTAAAATGTGTACTTGGTTGTAACAACGATTCTTCGCGGCGAGGATCGTATTCCAGGACCTGCCCGAAACGCTACGCGTACTAGTGGCTGTACAAGAATGTAACAACTCTTGTATATATCTCAAAAAAAAAAAAAAAAAAAAAAAAAAAAAAAAAAAAAAAAACGGAATGAAAATAAATAAACGCATAAGCGGGGAGTGGACGAGCCGAAAGAAAGGCAAAAAAAAATAAAGTAATAAGTAGCGAGTCGACAGCAAAACGGAATAAGGACATAAGTAAACTTAAAAATACTGAATAGCCGGGGAAACCGAAAATGAGGCATTAACACAGAACCTGAAATAAGTAAATAAACAAAGTGACACAAATAAAGAAAAAAAACTTGGGAAACTAAATAAATTTAACTAAACCTTAACTAGTACAAACTTTAAATTAGACAAAACATAATTAAACGAAATTAAGTAAAGAGCGAAAGATAAGCAATTAAAATTAAAAACCTGTACGTAAGAAAACTAATAATAAAATAAGGATAAGGGCATAAGAAGCAAGTAGAATAATAAATGTACAACGGAAGGAATAAATAAAAGCAAGAGTGGGTAGCGGACGAGCAGAAATAAAGGCATAAGGAAATTAAATAAAGTAATTAAATAATGAAGAGTAACAGTAAACAGAAAAAGGACATAAGTAAACTTGACAAATAATGAATAGGCGGAGAAAGCGAAAAGTGTAGGCATTAACACGGAACGAGAAATAAGAAAATAACTAATGCGTAAAATTAAATAATAAATAAACTCTGGAAACTAAAATAAATTTATAGAAAACATTAATTAATTAATAAACTTTAAAACAAATTAAACATTAATTAAATAAAGAACTAAAATTAAAATAAAGTAAATAAACTAAATGTAAAGCCAGGACATAAGTACCCTATAAGAGAATGAAAGGCAGAGACAGCGAAAAAAGAAAAAAGGGGGGAAGGCAGTAACACAGAATAAGTAGGCAAGTAAAAAAAGAAATTGAGATAAAATACAGAAGAAAATAAAATTAAAATTAATAAGTCAGAAGCTGGGAGACTGAAATGTAGTAAAGGAAACGAATAAACGTAAAACTAACGGAAGAATGTGTAACAAACAGAATAAGGGCATAAGAAACTGAAATAACCATTGACAAAACAGGAGAAACGAATAATTGGGGCATGCAGGAACCGAAAGAGGGCATGAGTAAGAAAATGCATAAAGCGGGGGGAAGTAAATAAAGAATAATAGGAGCAGTACAACAGAGAAAAGTCACGATAAGGAAAACAATTACAAGTAACAAAATACGAAACGTAGCCATAAGTGAAAACTGAGAGCAGGCCAAGACAAATGAGGGCACTGAAATAAAAACAAAAGACGAATAAATGGAAAATAGACAAACGCAAAAATGAGGAACAGTAACTGAAAAAGGGCAATAAACATAATGTGACAAATAGAACAAAGAAATAAATAAAAGGGGCAAGAAAAAAGCCGCAGGGGAAAGACAAATAAAGTAAGGGGAAGGTAAAGTCACCAACACCTGAAGAGGGAGCGAGAGCGGACCCCAGGCAACGAAAAGACACAATACTTCCTTCAGAACGGACGTAGGGAATGCACAAACGAACGTCCTCTCCTCCGGCGCGGAGCGGAAGCCAACTGCACCCCTAGGGACGGGGTGGAGACGGAGGGAGGAGCACCAAGTGTGTAGGCGGAGGGAGGAGCGCCATGCTTCCACTCCTAAGCCGCAGAGCTTCCCAGCGTCCCCTGCTGTAATCGGCCGTCCTAGGCATCTGCTGCTGGATCGTCAGCTTGCCCCCAAAGCTGGAACAGCAGCAGCTGGCCCGCCAGTGTAGGCGGAGGGAGGAGCACCAAGCTTCCACTCCTAAGCCTCAGAGCCCAGCAGGCGAGCCCCCCGCGTCCCCTGCTGTAGGCGGCCGTCCTAGGCGTCTGCTGCTGGATCGTCAGCTTGCCCCCAAAGCTGGAACAGCAGCAGCTGGCCCGCCGCCTGTAGGGACGACGACGCTGGGACATCCAGGCGTGTACACCAACACCTGGGCCGGGCGTCCCCCAGCTGGTTCCCGAGCAGGGAGGTGGCCGCCAGACCAGGTTCCCGCGTGAACTGTAGGGGCCACAGGGGGCCCGCCCGCCCCCCCCGTATCCTGCAGCCCAGGCTGGGCGCAGCCAGCTGTGGCGTCAGCACTGGGCCCCCAAACAGGGCCTATAGGAGCTGGAGCACGGCTGGGGCTCGAGGCCGGGGAGGCGGGGGAGGGCCCGGGGAGGGGGTGGCCCGGGGGCGGGGGGGCAAGGACCACAGGGGTACAGGGGCCCAGTAAGGGCAGCAAGGCACTGAACTAGCCCGGGGGGCATGCCGCGGGCACACGGCTAACGGACAATCCTGGCCTAGGAGGAGGCCACGCTCCTCATGCGGGCCGCAGGCGGGGCCATACCTGAGGTCCTGTTGCGGGCCCGACGCCCCAGGGGGGTCGCTCTGTGAAGTTGATGGGCCTCCAAGGGGCAGGTCCAATAGAGCGGGGGCCGCAGCTGCTGATGTTGAGTCCATATTGTGGTCTGCAGGCTTCTCCAGGCCGTGCCAGTTGATGTACGATGTTTCGTGTGGAGCGTACCGTAGCTGTGTAGGAGTGAGAGGGAAACCTCCTTGTACGTTGCTTAAATGTGCGCCCCCCCCACGGCGCGCGCAGCTCTCACAGAGCGCTGCGTAATTGTTTTCGCCTCCCAGAATTCCCCCGCTTAATTTAAATTATGCAGGGGCCATTTATTTATTTATTTATTTATTTATTTATATACAAGAAGGTACATTGGTATTGTGAGGATACATAATATAGTAATTACAATCTTGTAGAGCCACTTGTACGCGCACCGTTAATTTCGGGCAGGTCCTTAATCTAAGAAAATTTTAAGTATCTTGCAAAATTTATAAAAAATGATAACAGTTACAAGGCAAGAAAAAAAATAAAAATGAGAGAAAATTGTAGGTATATTAAAGCACATAGGTAGCTCAGATTGATTGCAATGACAGCTTGAATGGTAGTTGACAAAAATTGGCAGGCACAATTAATACAGCATATAGCTAGCACATAAAAGACAGCAATGAACACAATGATAAGGTTGTTTGGGTTAAGTACATAAAGACTGGGAGATTGGGTAACACTAGATACAGAGCAAATTTAAAGCTCAGTGTAGGAAACTACAATTCAATTTCTTTCTTTATTATGCACCCCATACCCATCCCGTGGGCGGTGGTGTAAAGGGTTACAGAGGCACACAATCGGTTCAGGAACTGAACCCTCTAGTTCGTTTAGCTAAGCAAATAACAGAGTTTGACACTAGTTACAAAATTATCAATGTTGTATATACATGTACACACCCTCATACATACATGTACTATATATATATATATATATATATATATATATATATATATATATATATACGTATTGTGACGGTGTTCCCCCCCCCCCTTCTAATTCTCCCACGCCTGCTGTAAGAGTCATGTCCACTATTCCCGAGCGTTCTCTACATTGCAGGCATCAATTGAACATATGTGGGAGAGAGTAGTATTCTCGAAGAGCCGAGAAATTTGTGAAATAAGAACATTTTGGCCTGTGGGATAGGCCCTTTAGGGAGCCAAAATGGCGCTGGCGAGTCTGTTCTCCCGCCAAAACTGTGTGACGTCAGTGTCGCCAGATTGGTCACCGTCAGCGACGTGGCACTGGGAGCCAATGAAAACCGACTTTGAAAAAAGTGACGTCACATTGGCAGGGGGAGTCCAGCCGTGGTGGCGCCTTAGCGCTATCAGTCTTTCACGACACGTCCGAGAGGCAGGACGTGCGATCGGTCATCCTGTCAGAGTGACGGATTTACTGAACTCAGGTGGATGTAAGCGTCTCCAGTTGTTAGCGCGCACTCTGTGAGGTCTTCCTGCATCCCAGATGTGGCTCAGATAAGGAATTGACAGAATATTGAGCAACAAGTGCTCCGGAACAGGTGCGTTGCAAGAAGTGGGCCAGGCATCGTCGTGTGTGACGTCCTTGGCAGTTCACCAGTATAAGAGACAGCTTAGTGGCCGGGCCAATCCACCGTGAGTGAATCGAGTTGACCACCTTGTCAACTTGGTTGAACGTGTGATCGACGATCCTGTCGAGTTTGACAGTAACCATACCTTTGTGGAACCCTACGAGTCAACAGTTGGATGCAAGCACGTCGAGAAGTCTTCCCAAATACCTAGTAACATATCTAGACGACGAGGGAATTGACAGTGTTGTGAGCTTCAAGTGCTCTGAAGTCGGGTGCTGGGCGTGTGGAGCTTAAGCAGTATCGTCTGGGACGGCTGATAACTTCACAGTGACTTCGTAGTGGTGAGAGGCAGTTCCTCTGGGAGTACAGTGACAAGGACTATTTGGGAAACGTGCGACGACCGCCGAGACGTAGGCTGGCTGCCGTAGTTGGGAGGAAAGTTGACGGCCAGGAGACCGACTTCAACCCTGCGACGTACTGTAGAGGAAGGAGCACGGACCTGCAGTGTACAGAAAGCGGCGAGACGCGACATCCTAAGGCGTGGGCTTGTGTTTCTGGAGGGTGTACGAGGCGAGAGCCTGGACCAGGAGCTACAACCCAACTGTCATCCTAGGATAGGTGAAGTAGGTGTTTACAGTTACCCTCCCATTTCCCCTTTAGTTAGCTATATATATACTTGTCAGAATATTTTATATGTCGTGAGCAAGTCTCACTTGAGTCTAAGTCACAGAGAGCACAGTGTGTGGTGAGGCTACCCAGAGCGCTCACAGTATCAGTTTACATAT
The DNA here is from genome assembly GCA_020271785.1 of Procambarus virginalis. Classification (NCBI taxonomy): domain Eukaryota; kingdom Metazoa; phylum Arthropoda; class Malacostraca; order Decapoda; family Cambaridae; genus Procambarus; species Procambarus virginalis. The sequence goes on from WNGS01159951.1 coordinate 9,548, forward strand.
ATATCTATGTGTGGGTGTGTGCAAGCACCAGGATTCATCAAAGAATTTACTGTGACTATTATTAATTTCCTGTGATTATTATTATTATATATATTGGTAGTAAACCAGATATTGGTGTTAGGCTATGAGCTTAGAATTTATTGATATAAATGCCTGTATATTGATCTCCATGATTTATTGATATACATGCCTGTGTGTTGATCTCTATGATTTATTGATATAAATGCCAGTGTGTTGATCTCCATATGATCTATTGATATAAATGCCTGTGTATTGATCTCCATGATTTATTGATATACATGCCTGTGTGTTGATCTCTATGATTTATTGATATAAATGCCAGTGTGTTGATCTCCATGATCTATTGATATAAATGCCTTTGTATTGATCTTCATGATTTATATATTTATATGCCTGTAATTTGATTACTGATTTATCTATGTACATGCCTGTGTACTGAATAATATCATATACGTGAAGTGATTGCCAATGATATATCTTTAAGAGAAAGTATAGATTTAAAGATAAGTTCAGTGATCAAGCGAGTGCATTCACAGTAAATATTATTAAGAATAGAGTAATCTTTTGGTACGGTGAAAAGTCACTGTGAGTGCAGTGTGAATAAGATATTAATGGTGAGACCAGTGAAGTGGTGTATCGCAACCCAGTGAATTCATAAGTATGCCATGTGAATGTTAATTACAGTGTTTTGCGAGAAGTTAAATAAACGGGGATCGTGATAGAATTAGAAAACAAGTACTAGTCTTTTCTCACGGTCGAGGGCCCCGGTCAGCTGATATCTGACAGGTGACGCGTGGCGCTGTCGGGTGTTGCCATATTGGTGCGCTCCAGATTATTCTGCTACGGATTGAGCAGTTGTCATACATTGTTCCTGATACATTGATGCATATATATTTCTCGTTGTCTTTTAAGTAAAATACCAAAACTCTTTGGTGTTTGATATCATCCCCTCCATTGATCTTGTGACCGTGTAATGAAGTAAAACAGAGTGACTTGCCTGAGACCACACTATTTGAAATTGCTCTTACCACAATTACCACAATTACACCTCACCACTGCAGTGTTACTGGACACCTAAAAACACCAGTTGGCGACCTTGAAGGCTGTGTAAGAGTTCTGTGTTGGGGCGGGCCACAGATTGAGGGAACGATCTGTGCCTCCACTCATCTTGCAACTTAAGGCCGGTTGTGAGATCAACTGGGGTACTCTCTGGGGCGTGCAGTGGAGCCTAGAGGATCGAGGGAAGACCCGTAGAACGACGGTGAGTAAGGGTTATTGTCGGAGCAACCACCTGGAGAGGAGATCCAGTCTACCGTTGCTTTAACCCTTCACTAACAAGAACCGTGACACCCCGACAGTATACACATATACATACACATACATATCTAATCACCCACACAAATACACCCATCAATAATCTTTGTGTCACAAGTGACATTACAAGAGGCTCACAACAGTCACTATACAAGGCACTTTACATCTATAGTGAGTCACACAGTTACTATTCTTGCTCCACACCCACCCAAGTGGGCGGCAGCTTTACAGTCATGTGCTCCACACCCACCCAACTGGGCGGCAGCTTTACAGTCATGTGCTCCACACCCACCCAACTGGGCGGCAGCTTTACAGTCATGTGCATGCATTACCTACAGTAAGCAAATTTTGGATACTTCGCTAAAATTTCGGGCAGCACATCATTATGAATGAAGTACTTACATATTTCTTGGACACTATTGATGGTGTTATCTCTAAATTCCGCAATTTTTCACATTCCATTATATAATGATGCAAAGTATGCGAATAGTTCTGCTGACAGAGTTTGCATTTAGTCAAATCTACATCAGCAGATATTACAATCTCCCAGAGGTACTTGTAGCCTAGCCTAAGCCTAGCAGTGGTAACATCTAGAAGTCTGCTAACATTATTGGATGACCCATAGACGTGCGGTTCTTCCTGCATAATAGAATGATGATAGATGGAGTAACTGGTGTGAATTTCACTGTCCCTCAAGTCTCCGAAATTTAATTGATGTTCCTGGGATATTACTGCCCTCAGGCTGCTCAAAGGCAGTCCAAGTTGGTAATCAATTCCCTCTTTACGAGCAAAAGTCTTGGCCAACTCATCAGTTCTATCATGCATTCGGAGACCAATATGGGAAGGAATCCACAGTAGACGAACTCTGACTCCATCATTGATTATTTCACTATATCTGTGTCTAGCTTCAGAGATAAGAGCTTCAGAGTTTCGAGCACTGTTGTGGTGACTGTGAGAGTGAGGCTGATCCTCCCGCTCCTTCCCTATTTATAAGCTCCCATACCTTCCCGCGCAGGCCGCGGAAGGCGCTGCGCAAGTGTTTCTTTGTCCCCCTTTTCAGAAAAATCTCCGCTTTTATGCAATCAGAGGTCATGTCTCTCTTGGTGGAGGTGATGAAAGTTATACATTCTGAGCACATTGGCAGTTACGGTAATCCATTTGGAGGGATGCTGACCTTCAAGGAAGAAGGCTTGGAGGGCTTCAGTGCAGGGGTTAGGGTGGGTTAGCCTAAGCATCTTGATACCAATTAAAGCATTAATTTCAGTGATACGATCACTTACACATGAAATATTCAGTTCCTTCCTCATGTTTAGTAATTTAGTTGTACGGGGGCATCCGAGGATTATCCTCATGGCTTCGTTTTGCATCTTTTCCAGCCCTCCAAGCATTCTCTCAGGCACTAGAGCAAGCATGGGTGCAGCATAATCAATCAGAGACCTAATATATGAGAGATACATCATTTTGACAATTCTCACATTTGCACCATAGCTTGGATGGTAGCCTGCCACAGCCTTGAGAGCACGGAGCCTCTCTCTACATTGGCGTCCCAGTCTGGCTACAACATTGCGGTACAGTGGAACTTCAAGACCAAGGTATTTGTATCTGGTTACATAGTCAAGCAGGGAGCCATCATGCAACTGCATTTTGCGAACGGCCCCACCTCGTCTGGGTGGGCGTCGGTTCAGGATCTTTGTTTTCTCTACTGAGATGACCAAGCCTAGTTCCTGACATGTGTGCAATACAGAGTTCAGAACATTTTGGGTGTTGGTATACCCATTGGTGTGGATCAGTATATCATCCGCATAGCTAATGATGTGTTCGCTTGGGCTCCTAGTTACTGAGTTTAGAAGTGCATTGATTAACACATTGAACAGAGTAGGACTGAGGACACCTCCCTGTGGAGTGCAAAGTTCAAAATCTCTCGTTATACTCCTATGCCCTTGGAACAGTACAGATGACTTCCTGTTGGATAGATAGCCTCTTATCCACCGTAGAAGCCATCCTCCAACATTCATTTTAGCAAGTTCGCTCAGAATGACGTGTGGGTTAGCACTGTCAAAGGCTGACTTAAGATCTAGGAAAGTGGTTTATGACCTATCAGTATGCAGGGTGAGGAATGTGGTAATACAGTGATGTACACTCTTTCCATGCGTAAAGCCATATATCTGGGGAGACAACATGTTACTAATTTTGTAAAGGAGACGGTTGAGAACCATCCTCTCAAGACACTTACAGAGACAACTAGTGAGGGAGATTGGGCGAAAAGCACTCTGCTGGTTTGGTTTAGGAATGGGAATAATAACACTGTTGGTCCATGACTTTGGAAGCTCCCCAGTTACATAGCTCATATTATACAATTCAAGCAAGGGATTCCCTGGAACTAGCAGAAGCATCAAAGATGAAATTAGGTACTTTTTGGTTTTGCTTTTAAATGAGGCAAAAGTTTGACAGCTTTTCAATTCACTAGGGAGTGAGTTCCATAGACTAGGTCCCTTAATTTACATAGAGTGTTTACACAGATTACGTTCGACTCTGGGGATATCAAAGAGATATTTATTTCTGGTGTGGTGATAATGGGTCCTATTACATCTGTCTAGGGAGAGTTTCAGAGCATGGTTTGCATTTAAGAACAGGGTTTTGTAAATGTAGTTGACACAAGAGAATGTGTGGAGGGAGTTAATATTTAGCAAGTTTAGGGATTTAAATAAGGGAGCTGAGTGTTGTCTGAAAGCAGAGTTTGTTATTATTCTGATAGCAGATTTTTGCTGGATGATGATGGGCTTAAGGTGGTTTGCAGTGGTAGACCCCCATGCACAGATACCATAATTAAGATAGGGGTAGATTAGTGCATAATACAGTGAGAGGAGGTAATTTTAATTTCGGTAATTTCATATTACCGTATTGGCACATGTACTTTCCTGAATAAAATATACTTTACTTTACTTTACATTGTACATAAAATAAATAATAAATAAATGTTTATTTAGGTAAGATACATACATACAAGAGATTTTACAAAGATTGATGGAGTTATAGATAGAGCTAGTACATACAATGCCTAAAGCCACTTTTACGCAAAGCGTTTCGGGCAGGGAAAACATTAATGACTAAAGCTTAATACCAATTGAGTAAAAAGAATAAAATGTGTTGAGAACAAATAAAAATAGAGACAAAAGAGGGGAACATGGCTGAAATAGCAGCACAAATACAATTAGGTCGACAAACAGCGTTATTTAAAAAAAACAGACATGGATTGACAATAGAGGGTTAAGGTAGGTTACAGGGAATTTATTAGGTAGTGCTTCGTTTTTATCTTAAACTGGTTGAGAGAGGTACAGTCTTTAACATGGTTGGGAAGGTCATTCCACATTCTGGGTCCCTTGATTTGTAGAGCATTTCTAGTTTGATTAAGTCGTACTCTAGGAATATCAAAACTGTATTTATTTCTGGTGTGGTGCTCATGGGTTCTGTTACAACCTTCAATGAAGCTTTTGAGGTCAGGATTGGCATTACAGTTCAGCATTTTATATATATATATATATATATATATATATATATATATATATATATATATATATATATATATATATATAACTGAAAACTCACACCCCAGAAGTGACTCGAACCCATACTCCCAGGAGCAACGCAACTGGTATGTACAGGGACGCCTTAAACCACTTGACCATCACGACCGGACATAAGGAAGTGATAGCCGAGGCTATATGAACCACTTCCCCGCCGGCACTCGGATGGTAATCTTGGGCATAGCATTTTATCAAATCACCTCAGTTTTTGGGGCAACACGTGAGGAACACAAATGCAAACAAGCCTGAATGGTCCCCTGGACTAGATACAACTGAAAACTCACACCCCAGAAGTGACTCGAACCCATACTCCCAGGAGCAACGCAACTGGTATGTACAGGGACGCCTTAAACCACTTGACCATCACGACCGGACATAAGGAAGTGATAGCCGAGGCTATATGAACCACTTCCCCGCCGGCACTCGGATGGTAATCTTGGGCATAGCATAGGGTGTGAGTTTTCAGTTGTATCTAGTCCTGGGGACCATTCAGGCTTGTTTGCATTTGTGTTCCTCACGTGTTGGCCCAATAAATGAGGTGATTTGATAAAATGCTATGCCCAAGATTACCATCCGAGTGCCGGCGGGGAAGTGGTTCATATAGCCTCGGCTATCACTTCCTTATGTCCGGTCGTGATGGTCAAGTGGTTTAAGGCGTCTCTGTACATACCAGTTGCATTGCTCCTGGGAGTATGGGTTCGAGTCACTTCTGGGGTGTGAGTTTTCAGTTGTATCTAGTTCTGGGGACCATTCAGGCTTGTTTGCATATATATATATATATATATATATATATATATATATATATATATATATATATATATATATATCACTAAGAACTCTTTGACCCGGCCAGGATTCGAACCCATGCCGTCCAGGATCACCCCTAAACGTACACAGTACCGTGACCACCGCACCAATGATCGTCTAGACGATCATTGGTGCGGTGGTCACGGTACTGTGTACGTTTAGGGGTGATCCTGGACGGCATGGGTTCGAATCCTGGCCGGGTCAAAGAGTTCTTAGTGATATATGGCTTGCGCGTTCATGCAGCTTTCTCACACATATATATATATATATATATATATATATATATATATATATATATATATATATATATATAATACACATGAGAGAATGTGCAGTGACTTAATATCTAACATATTCAGAGATTTGAGTAGGGGTACCGAGTGATGTCTGGGGCCAGAGTTGGATATTGTCCTAATAGCAGCTTTGTGTTGAGTAATTAAAGGACGTAAATGATTTTGTGTAGTAGAACCCCCAAGCACAAATACCATAGTTGAGATATGGATAGATGTGGGAGTAATAGAGAGTCACCAGGGCAGGGCGGGGTACATAATATCTGATCTTAGAAAGAATGCCAACAGTTTTTGAAACTTTTTTTGATATATATAGAATGTGTTCCTGGAAATTCAGCTTGTGGTCAGTGAGAACGCCAAGGAATTTTCCATCTAATTTGTTACAAATTTGGGTATTGTTTATCCTGAGATTTATTTGATTTGAGGATTTATTGCCAAACAGAATATAAAAAGTTTTGTCAATGTTAAGGGTGAGTTTGTTGGCAGTTAGCCAAAGATGGACTTTATTTAGCTCAGTATTTACTGTGACATTTAGAGCAAGGGGGTCAGGACTGGAGTAAATGAAGGTTGTGTCGTCAGCAAATAGAATTGGTTTGAGTTGTTGGGAGGCATTTGGAAGGTCATTAATGTAGATGAGAAAGAGGAGAGGGCCAAGTATGCTGCCCTGGGGAACACCAATGTTGATTGGTAGGGTGGGAGAAATTGAATTATTCACAGAAACATACTGGAGCCTGTCAGTAAGGTAAGATTTGAGGTATTGCAGGGAGTGTCCTCTGACTCCATATTGTTGTAATTTAAGAAGAAGGTTTTGGTGGTTGACAGTGTCAAAAGCCTTATGCAGGTCCACAAATAACTCAACAGGGAACTCATTTTTATCAAGAGCTGCATGTATCAAGTTAATCATACTAATAAGTGCATCGTTAGTGCTTTTTTGGGGTCTGAAGCCATATTGGCAAGGGTTAAGTATATTGTGTTTGGCTAGATAAGAGTAAAACTGCTTGTAGATTAGTTTTTCAAATATTTTTGACAAGTTTGGCAGAATTGATATAGGTCTGAAGTTGTTAACATCAGTGGGATCACCACATTTGTGGACAGGGGTTACTCTCGCTTTTTTTTAGAATATCTGGAAAGGTTTGGAGTTCAAGTGACTTGTTGAAGAGCAATGTAATGGCAGGAGCTAAAGATCTGGAGGCTTTTTTGTAAATTAGAGTTGGTATCTCCTCAAGGGCACTAGACTTGGTTTTAAGAGAAAGGATTATCTCATTAACATCAGTGGAATTTGCAGGCGTTAGGTACAGAGACTGTGGATAGTTACCTGTAAGATAGTCCTGAACATCAGTACTGGAGGATGGAATATCATTTGCAAGAGATGACCCAATGGAAGAGAAGAACCTATTGAACTCAATAGCAGTATTAGAGGCTGTAAGCTGACCATCGTTATTGGACAGGAGTATTGGTTTGTTTTTTTAAATCTTCTTTGATCCCAATATTTGTAGAATTGTGCTCCATGTTTTTTTAATGTTGCCCTTTGTTTGGGTAAATTTATCTTCGTAGTATTTAGTTTTGGCTCGTCTAATTATCTTAGATAGCAATAACGAGTAATTCTTTGAAAATTCTTTGGAGACGATTCCTAACCTATACTTCTTCTCAAGGTCATGTTTTTTATTTATGGATTTAAGTATTCTCTTTGTAAGCCAAGGATTGTTTAGCCTTTTAGTTGTGACTTGTTTCGTTAGCATAGGACAGTGGGTGTTATAAAGGCTGAGAGTTTTTTGAAGAAAAGGTTGCACTGCTAGGTTGAAGTCCCCTGTTACCTAATTCGGACTCCCAATTGACATTAGCAGCAGCAGCTATAAAATTGCCTATAGCAGTTTCATTGTGCAGCCTAAAGCTTATCTCCCTTATCTCTAGAGGTGGTTTGTTAATGTTAGTTAGGAGAAATGTCGGGTAATGGCCTGTAGTGCTATCGATGATTATACCTGAAGTAAGAGGAGAGGTTATGTTGGTCCAAATGTGATCAAGAGCCGTGGCTGTACTATCAGTGATTCTAGTAGGTCTAGTGATTAAGGGTATGAGGAAGCAGGAATTCATACAGTTGAGGAAGCTGGCAGCAGTAGGGTTTTCAGGCTCGCAGAGGTCAATATTAAAGTCCCCTGCGATAATTAGATGTTTTTGTTCAGTCTGTTATCTAGTGCTAGATTTGTAGAGAGTTAATCTTATACTCACTCCATTATCTCATTATCTTAATAACAACTAATTAGCACTAATTACAGAAGCTACAATCCTTTCCCCAATTACAGGTAATACTCTTCTCATCTTGTTGGAGGGAGCTGAGGTGTAGTCACCATATAAGCAAGCGTTATGAGGAATAGCAAACAGTACAATTTTCAGTCAAGAATGTAGCACTCGGCGTAGGCAGTTCTAATCGTCTCCAAGACGCTACAGCTTCGCCACAGAACAGGCAGCAGACTAGGACCTCATCCAGCTACAACGCTCTCCCACATAGAGCTCCGCGACTCCGACCACACTCAGCTCTGCTCTGCTCCAAGCTGCGACTCAACGTCTACGACACTGCTGTATCCAGGACTACTAAATAAATATGAAACTAACTAAACACTGTGTATCTAATCTACCCAACAACGTAACATAAACGTACGTTACAGATTTCTAAGGTTAGAGTTGAATTCGGACACATCAGTGTTAGGAATTCTATAGACTGCTCCCACTGTCAGGACAAACTCAGCACCCTTGACTCTGAAACTGGCGAAGATATACTCCCCATAGTAGTCTCTAGTTCTAATTACTTTTAAGCATGTTAGTTCCTTGTGGTAGTAAAGAGCAGTACCACCACCATCTACTACAGTACCATCTACTACACAAAATCATTTACGTCCTCTAATTACTCAACACAAAGCTGCTATTAGAACAATATCTAACTTTGATTCCAGACAGCACTCGGTATCCTTACTCAAATCTTTGAATATGTTAGATATTAAGTCACTGCACATTCCCTCATATATTTAAAACTCTGAACTTCAAAGTCAATCCTGACCTTAAAAGTTTCCTAGAAGGTTGTAACAGAACCCATGGGCATCACACCAGAAACAAATACCTATTTGATATTCCAAGAGTGCGACTTAACCAAACTAGAAATGCTCTACAACTCAAGCTAGGGACCCAGAATGTGGAATGACTTCCCTAATCATGTCAAAGGCTGTATAGCGCTCTCAACCAGTTTAAGAGTAGAACTAAGTACTACCTAATTAACTCCATGTAACTTACCTAACCCCCAAAATGTCAACCAAGTCTAGCTATTCTAAACAATGGTATTTGTGCTTGGGGTTCTACTACTCAAAATCATTTACATCCTCTAATTACTCAACACAAAGCTGCTATTAGGACAATATCTATCTCTGGCCCCAGGTAGTCCTGTAAATTAGTACGGGAGGATGGAATATCATTAGCAAGGGATTACCCAATGGATGAGAACCTATTGAATTCAATAGCAGTATCAGAGGCTGAAAGTAAACCATTATTATTGGACAGGAGTATTGTTTTTTTATTTAAAATCTTGTTTGATCCCAGTATTTGGGAAATAGCGATCCATGTTTTCTTAATGTTGCCCTTTATTTGGGTAAATTTATTTTCGTAGTATTTAATTTTGACTCTCCTAATTATTTTAGATAGCACTTATGAGTAATTATTTGAAAATGCTTTGGAGACGATTACTAACCTATACATCTTCTCAAGGTCATGTTTTATGTGTGTGGTGTGGTTGTGTGGTGACTGTGTTCTATAACATCTGTCCAGGAAGACATTCAGATCAGGGTTTGCATTTAAGAACAGGGTTTTGCAAATGTAAATAGTATAAGAGAATATGTGTGGAGTGAGTTAATGTTTAGCATGTTTAGGGATTTAAACAGTGGGGCTGAGTGTTGTCTGAAAGCAATGTTAGATTAAGGATCTTCCCGAAACGCTATGCGTGTTAATGGCTTTGCAAAAATGTAAAAATATGTAATGTAATCTCACCAACCCATTGTACCTTCTTGTAAATAAAATATTATTATATTATTATTATTATTGTTATTACTAAAATTACCCTCATTTCAAAACCAAAGAAAATGGCAACTGAGACAGGTTCATAAACGACCGTCTGACGCTGTCACAACAATATTCATCACCACAAGCGTCGCCCCTAACTCATCTCCACAAGTACAACAAATACAAACACAAATTTACAAATACAAAGAAGCGCCCGCTTGTTCTTAACAAGAGGGTTAGATATTGTTGTATATAGTGTCCAATGTGAGTGGTTGTCCCCAGGAGGCGGGGTTCACGCAGCAGCTTGTACAGTTCTGAAGAGATACTCCACGTAAATTGTACGTATTATTACGAAAGGAAAATAGTAACAATACGTTACATAATTTTTTTCCAGTACATTATTTGTGTATTATTATAATTAATAGTTGTATAAGTGAATAATTTATGTTTCATCGGTCTCTCAACCTTGCTTTTCATTTACTGTTAAGCTACATTTAATTGTGTACTTAGTTTCCTAATCAGACCATTAACTAAAATTAGGGTTACCATATCTGAACAATTCAGAATCCAGGACACCTCCATTGGTATGGTTGTTCGGGCACTGGAGAAGATTCGCCGTTCGAACGTGATGCTTTTAGTAAAATCACGTGTTATTGCTTTGCTAGGTATATTAGGTTAGACTGGTATTTTCACATAGGTTGGGTTAGCGGGATTAGGCTAGGTTTGATTGGGTTAGGTTAGGTTGAGCTAGGTAAATTAGGTTCCTAACCATTA
>WNGS01159952.1:0-21677 GCA_020271785.1 Procambarus virginalis
GATCCAGCAGGTGAAATAGGGAACTTAATTCGTACCAAGAAGACCGAATTACAAACTCTTGCACACGAGTATCAACTAGATGTTCCCCATGGAGCCAACAAAAGTGACTTGCGCAATTTAATCTTGGATTACCTCTTAGATGAAGGAAAGATAGACTCTGAAGCTCACAAAAACTATTATATTACAGATGAACATGCTCTGGCAGCTATGAAGCTAAAGCTCGAACTTGCGAAGATCGAGCGGGAACAACAAAAAGAAGCTCTACAACACAAGGAACGAGAGACGGCCCTGGCGAAAGAAGCTCTCTAGATAAAGAAAGAAGAGGTTGCCTTACTCCGTGAGAGGGAGAGGGAGCAGCTTGAAGCAAGAAAACGTGACCTGGAGATACAACGGGAGTACAGTAAACGGCAAGCTGATAGTTCTCTCGAATATAAATATATAAATATAAATAAATATGTTTATTCAGGTAAGGTACATACATACAAGGGATGTTACATTAATGGATCGATTTATAGATAGAGCTAGTACATACAATGCCTAAAGCCACTATTACGCAAAGCGTTTCGGGCAGGAAAAACATTAATATCTATAACTTAATACTAATTGAGCATAAAGAATAAAATGAGTTGAGAACAAATACAAATAAAGATAAAAAAAAGGGGAACATGACTGAAAAAGCAGCACAAATACAATAGGTCGACAAACAGCGTTGTTTAAAAAATAACAGACATGGGTTGACAATAGAGGGGTAAGGTAGGTTACAGGGAATTTATTAGGTAGTGTTTAGTTTTAATCTTAAACTGGTTGAGAGAGGTACAGTCTTTAACATGGTTGGGAAGGTCATTCCACATTCTGGGTCCCTTGATTTGTAGAGCATTTCTAGTTTGATTAAGTCGCACTCTTGGAATATAAAAACTGTATTTATTTCTGGTGTGGTGCTCATGGGTTCTGTTACAACCCTCAATGAAGCTTTTGAGGTCAGGATTGGCATTACAGTTCAGCATTTTATATATGTATAATACACAGGAGAGAATGTTCAGTGACATAATATCTAACATATTCAGAGATTTGAGTAGGGGTACCGAGTGATGTCTGGGGCCAGAGTTGGATATTGTCCTAAAAGCAGCTTTGTGTTGAGTAATTAGAGGACGTAAATAATTTTGGGTAGTAGAACCCCAAGCACAAATACCATAGTTGAGGTATGGATAGATGAGGGAGTAATAGAGAGTAACCAGGGCAGGGCGGGGTACATAATATCTGATCTTAGAGAGAATGCCAACAGTTTTTGAAACTTTTTTATATATTTAGAATGTGTCCCTGGAACAGGACAATAGGAGGTAATGTAGGCACGTAGTTAGGACAACGAGGGAATCACTGCTAGAGCTGAATTGTCCTGGAGGCGACGAAGAGTCGGAAACGCAAGCTGTAAGTCCTGTACTGCGCAAGGTACTTGAGTTGGCAGAGTATCAGGATGCAGTGAACGTGTAGATGAATCTGATGACAGAGCAGCTGTCGTAGGAGTCCCTGTAGAACAAGCAGTGCCCTGGCAGCGACGGAGAGTCGGCAGGACAGGCTGTAGATCCCACATGATGTAATTGCTGATGAAACTGTCAGATGAGTGAGTAACGATCGTGGAGCAACAAGCCGTAGTAAATGAAAATGCAGAGATGATCGCGATGAAAATCATAGCTGTGGCGAGGGTGTTGGCAGCGTTCCGTGACAGGTGGCAGCGGTCCACAGCAAGCAACAGCAGGAGTGAAGGTCCAGTGATAATCCATGTTGTAGTCCGTCGTGGCTGGGTATCGTCGAAACTCTCTGGGGTCACCAATGTAACGTACGATTATGTTACGTTGTTGGGTTGATTAGATACAGAGTGTTTAGTGAGTTTCATATTTATTTAGTAGTCCTGGATACAGCAGTGTCGTAGACGTTGAGACGAAGCCTGGAGCAGAGCAGAGAGCTGAGTGAGGCCGGAGTCGTGGAGCTCTATGCGGGAGAGCGTGGCGGCTCGATTGGGAATTGCGAGTGTCTGAACTCGGGGAGCGATAGCGTTGTAGCTGGATGCGGTCGTAGTCTGCTGTCTGCTCTGTGTCGAAGCTGTAGCATCTTGGGTCGACTAGAACTGCCCAAGCCGAGTACTACATTCTTTACTGAAGATTGTACTGTCCTGCTGTTCTGAACTCGCTGGGTTATATGGTGATTACACCTCAGCTCCCTCCAACAAGGTGGGAAGAGTATTACCTGTAATTGGGGAAAGGATTGTAGCTTGTGTGATTAGTAATGCTTTAAGATAATGAGATAATGGAGCGAGTATAAGGTTTACTCGCTACATCAGATTCCAGCAGAGAATGATTAAACTCATAACAATGGTTTCTAATCTCCGAAAATGCTGGTTTAGACAATCGTAATCCAGTCCTAAAAGAAACTCCCCGGTGCTCAAGTATCCTAATCTTAAAGTTCCGAATGGAACTCCCGATATATCCAGCATTACAGCTGGAACAATTATACATATATACGATATTAGAGCACAGGGGGGTAGGCACTTTATCTTTAAATTTAAAATAAGAGCCTATGGTATTAGTGTTGACAAAAATAAATCTAAAGTCTACTTGAGGATAACAATGCTGCAACATTTTCCTCAAACGACTCCTTACAGAAAAACTAATAGTGCCATAAAATGGTAATTTAATATATTTAATATCCCTTTCTACTGTAGTTATCCTACACGGTGGGTGAAACTTCTTATTTAAGAAATTCCTTATAAAGGTATAAATCATATGTAAAGGATAACCATTATTTGAAAAAAATTTCACAAGAAAATTAATTTCTTGATCAAAGTTATTCCAATTTGAACATAAAACGAAGGCCCTATTCAGTAGAGTATTAATTATATATATATATATATATATATATATATATATATATATATATATATATATATATATATATATATATATATATATATATATATATATCCTGCCTGAAACGCTGTGCGTACTATTGGCTTTACAAGATAGTTCATATAAAGATAGCATTTTGTGGTTATTCTCTATCTTGCTCCAATAGGCTGTTGCTTGTACCAGCCAGCAGCCCATGCCTTGCAGGTCTTCTAGCTAATAGGTGGTGGCCACCAAAGTGCTATCATCTATTTGAAGAAAATCATATGGATTCTTCTTGGTAATTATTATTTGTTTTTATAAACTAACATGACATTTATAATAATAATAATAATAATATAAATTTATTTGCAAGAAGGTGCAATGGGTTGGTGAGATTACTTAATATTGGTATTCTTACTTTCATTCAAAGCCACTAACAAGCATAGTGTTTCGGGTAAGTCCTTACCCAATAATTACAATATATGTTTACAGAGGCTAGAACACTGTCAAGGATGTATGTCTTAAGTACTAATATTGGGGAAGTGGGTAGTACAAGATACAGTGAGAGTTTGAAGCACAAGATAGGAAACTATGAGGATGAAATTAGGTACTTTTTTTTTACTTTTGAACAGGGCATGGGTTGGACAATTTTTTAATTCTTCAGGGAGTGAGTTCCAAAGACTGGTGGGCCGTTTTACTTGCATGGAGTATTTGCACAGATTTAGTCTGACTGTGGTGGATATCAAAAAGTTATCTATTTCTGGTGTGGTGCTTATGGGTTGTATAAGACCTATCAAGGAAAACTTTCAGATCAAGGTTAGCATTTAGGAACAAGGTTATGTACATGTATTTAGCACATGAGAATGTGTGGAGTTTGTTTAGCATGTTAAAGAACTAAAATAGAGGGGCTGTGTGTGTTGTGTGAAGAGGGATTTTATTTTAGTTGTGACAGCAGATTTTTGCTGAGTGATGATAGGCTTTACGTAATTTGTAGTTGTTGAACCCCATGCACAGATACCGTATGTAAGATAGGGGCCTGACGGCTCAGTGGACCTCACTCGGGGTTCATTGTCCCTAGGGTCATGGTTCGATCCCCAGGTTGAGGCAAAAACAAATGGGCAGTTTCTTTTGCCCTGATGCATCTGTTCACCTAACAGTAAATAAGTACCTGGGAGTTAGACAGCTGCTATGGGCTGCTTCCTAGGGATGTGTGTGTGTGTGTGTGTGTGTGTGTGTGTGTGTGTGTGTGTGTGTGTGTGTGTGTGTGTGTGTGTGTGTGTGTGTGTGTGAAAATTAGGATTAAGGATTTGCCTGAAATGCTATGCGTGCTAGTGGCTGTACAAGAATGTAAGAACTCTTGTATATATGAAAAATATATAAAAAGTCAAAAAAAAAATATTAATTTTTTAATGGATAGATAAGTACATAGTATAATGGGAGGAGAGCAGAGTGGGGAACATAATATCTGATTTTGTAAATTTTAACGACCATTTTTCAGACCTTTTTGTTTATGTGCTGTATGTTGGTGCTGAAGTTCAAGTGTCTTATCTATGTATAGGCAAAAGAACTGCCTCTCATTTGGATTGGTAATGTTAACATTGTCTATTTAAAGTTGAATCTGATTTTATAATTTTCTACCAAATAAAATGTAGAAGGTCTTTTTCTATGTTTAGTGTAAGTTGGTTGGTTGACATCCATGAGTGGACATTTTTTGGAACATTTTTTCATATTTCAGTGGACACTGATATAGGAACGAATATAGTCCAGAGCAAGGCCTTGAATACCATAGTGGGGAAGTTTTAAGTAAGTAGTTATGGTTTACAGTATCAAAGGCCTTTCTTAGGTCAATTGAGAAATCATTGTTCTCAAGGGCTGTTTAGATTATATCAAGCAGACTAATAATGGCATGACTGATACTCTTTTGGAAATTGAAGCCAAAATAACAGGGTCTTTGTATTCATATTGAAATTTACAAAGTAGGAAGAGAGATGTTTGTTAAAAAAATCAAATATTTTTGAAAGTATAAGTAGATTTGATATTTTTCTTTAATTGTTTATGTCTGCTGTCTTGCCTCCTTTACAAAATGGCATCATTCTTGCTTTCTTAAGGATATCAGGGAAAGTAAGGCACTCCAGAGATTTGTTGAATCTTTCCTAGTGTTGCCTAGCCCAGCCCAGCCTAGACAAGGCAGGCTGGGCATCCTAGCCTCACGCAGCTTAGCCCCCACCTATCATAGTACATGTAGCATCCCAGTCCATCCTAAGTGATCATTACCTTACTGGCTGTGTTTTCTCTTCAGCCCTGAATGTAATGTGGTGAAACATAAGCAGATACATATCAGGTCTTAGAGAATCTGTACTTCATACATTTTTTAATAATGTCTCACAAATATTTAAAATAATAAAAAAAAATGTATAATAACTTCATATTATTCTTGCAATGTATTTTTGCATTTTTTTTATACAAAATTTACATTTTAAAAGATTACCTCTAATTTTAGATTGATGACTTGAAGACCACAGTGCCATCCACAGCAAATCATGGTCTTAAAATATCTCCTAGCAATGACGAGACCAATTTTCACAGAGATCAAATTTTCGCTAAGCAGTAGTCACAGGTAAATATATATTATATAAATAATATTATATATAAAATTAACTACTTCATTGCTCAAAGCACCTTTAGGCATTCTGAGAGTTGTGCTATTTTATTAATTAATTAATTTGGCTATATTTTAATGTTTTGTAATGTTTTCATTACTTTTTTTGTTTTGAAATATAAATAGTTGAGTTTTGAAGCATTTGACATTAACTATACCTGAATATTTATAAACAAAAAAATACCAGAACTATGTCCTTGACAATTGCACTCAGAAGTTTTTGCCAAAATCAGGTGTTCAGTGCAGTAGTTAAAAACTTAAAATGGGTACCACCTCTGGTGCAAGTGTAGGGACCCATAGCCTCAGAGAAGAAAATAAAGAGTACTCAGAGAAGGCCTTGAATAATAGGCAGGCTGTTTGTGTGTGTTTCGAAGGTAAGCTTGCTGACACCATATGTAATTACCTAAGTGTAGTTATAAGATTAGAGCTACGCTCGTGGTGTCCCGTCTACCCAGCACTCTTTGTCATATAATGTTTTGAAACTACTGGCGGTCTTAGCCTCCACCACCTTCTCACTTAACTTGTTCCAACCGTGTACCACTCTGTATGCGAAAGGAATTTTTTTATATTTCTTTGGCATCTTTGTTTAGTTAGTTTAAATCTATGACCTTTTGTTCTTGAAGTTCCAGGTCTCTGGAAATCTTCCCTACCGATTTTATCAATTCTTGTTACTATTTTGTACATTTTGATCATATCGCCTCTTATTGTTGTCTTCTAGGTTGACATATTTAATGCCTCTAACCTCTCCACGTAGCTCTTGCCCTTCAGTTCTGGTTGCTACTTAGTAGCATATCTTTCAACCTTTTCCAGTTTGTTGATGTGCTTCTTAAGATATGGGCACCACACAACCGCTGCATATTCTAGCGTTGGCCTAACAAAAGTCGTGAACAATTTCTTTAGTATTTCGCCATCCATGTATTTAAACAAAATTCTAAAGTTAGAAAGCGTGGCATAGGCCCCTCACAAAACGTTCTTAATGTGGTCCTCAAGTGATAGTTTTCTATCTAGAATCAACCCTAGACCTCTTTCTTTATCAGAATTATATAAAGATTTCTCACATAATTTATAGGTTGTGTGGGATCTATGTTCTATTCCACATTCCATAACATGGTATTTATTCACATTAAATTCCATTTGCCAAGTGGTGCTCCATATACTTATTTTGTCCAGGTCTTCTTGAAGGGCATGACAATCATCTGAATTTCTTATCCATCCCATTATCTTAGCATCATCAGCAAACATGTTTATATAATTCTGTATACCAACTGGTAGATCATTTATGTAGACAATGAACATTACTAGTGCATGTACTGTGGTACTCCACTTGTGACACTTCTCCAGTCCGATTGCCTCTGATTACTGCCCTCATTTTTCATTTTTCTATCAGTCAGAAAATTTTTCATCCATGTTAGAAGCTTACCTGTCACTCCTCCAAAATTTTTTTAGTTTCCAGAACAACCTCTTATGTGGAACTCTGTCGAAAGCTTTTTTTAGGTCTAGATAGATGCAGTCAATCCAACTACCTTTTTCCTTTAAAATCTCTGTAGCTCGATCATAGAAACTGAGTAAATTCGATACACAGAATCTTCCAGATCGAAAACCATACTGTCTGTGTGATATTATATCATTTCTCTCCAGGTGTTCTACCCATTTAGTTTTTATTATTTTTTTTCAATATTTTCACTGTTACACTTGTCAATGATACAGGTCTATAATTGAGGGGGGGGGGTCTTCCCTGTTGCCACTTTTGTAGATTGGAACTATGTTAGTCTTTTTCCACACGTTTGCTATGACTCCTGTACACAGTGATGCCTGAATGATCAGGTGAAGTGGAAGGCTGAGCTCAGATGCACATTCTCTCAGAACCCATGGTGAAACTCCATCTGGACCAACTACTTTGTTCTTACTTAGCTCCTTTAGCATATTTTCCACTTCATCTCTAGACACCTCTATACGCTCTATGATATTCTCTGAAATTCTTATTGTGTCAGGTTCTCTGAAAATTTCATTTTGTATAAACACACTTTGGAACTTTTCGTTTAATGTTTCACACATTTCATTATCATTTTCCGTGAATCTATTTCCTATTTTCAACCTCTGGATATTATCCTTTACCTACAATTTGTTGTTTATGAATTTGTAGAATAGGCCTAGTTCTGTTTTACATTTATCCATTATCCCTATCCCTTTTTCAAAATTTCTTTCTGCCTCTCCCCTTACTGCTGTATAGTTGTTTCTCGCATCTCTGTATCGCTGGTATGTTTGGGGGTTTGGCTTCTTCCTATATTGATACCTGCTTGATACCTGCTTGATGGGGTTCTGGGAGTTCTTCTACTCCCTAAGCCCGGCCCGAGGCCAGGCTCGACTTGTGAGAATTTGGTCCACCAGGCTGTTGCTTGGAGCGGCCCGCAAGTGCACATACCCACCACAGCCCGGCTGATCCGGAACTTCTCTTAGAAAACCATCCAGTTTTCTCTTGAAGATATCCACGGTTGTTCCGGCAATATTTCTTATAGTCGCTGGGAGGACGTTGAACAACCGCAGACCTCTGATGTTTATACAGTGCTCTCTGATTGTGCCTATGGCACCTCTGCTCTTCACTGGTTCAATCTTGCATTTTCTTCCATATCGTTCACTCCAGTACGTTGTTATTTTACTGTGTAGATTTGGGACCTGGCCCTCCAGTATCTTCCATGTATATATTATTTGTTATCTCTCTCGTCTCCTTTCTAGAGAGTACATTTGGAGAGCTTTGAGTCGATCCCAATAATTTAGGTGTTTTATCTCGTCTATGCGTGCCGTATATGTTCTCTGTATTCCCTCTATTTCAGCAATCTCTCCTGCTCTGAAGGGGGAAGTGAGTACTGAGCAGTACTCGAGACGGGAAAACACAAGTGACTTGAAGAGTACAACCATTGTGATGGGATCCTGGATTTGAAAGTTCTCGTAATCCATCCGATCATTTTTCTGGCTGACGCAATATATGCTTGGTTATGCTCCCTAGCCCTTACACTGCTCAGGGGACCGGGGGACATTTACACCCCTGTGCGCAAGAAAAAAAAAATAATTTTTTTTCGTCTTCTAAACATGTTAATTTGCGTCCCCTGAGCACGGGAAAAATAACAAAAAAATCGTAGGTGACATATTTTGGGCGCAATTGACCGAGGAAGTCTGGCAAAAAGTGGGCGTTGACAGAGCGGTCATCAGGGTCGGTCAGCGTCACCCGCGCTGACAGGTGGGAGTTGCCACAAAGATATTATTACCTAATTGTTTCAATGTCTCCGATTGATTTTTTCTTAGTTTTTTGCAGTAATATTATTCAATAGTGTGTATTGTAATATATTTATATAATAAAAGTGGTGAATAATCGCTATACTCAAACGTATGGTGTGCATATTAGTAATTCAATTATTATGTTCATAAAACAATAAACAAATAGTTTTGCTGCTATTACACTCTATCCACACGTTATATATAAGTAGCTGCATATTTTGGTCACCATAACAAACCACTAAGTTTGTATTGAGAGTCGAAAAGCAACAAAGAGTTACCACCACACACCAGCCAGCCACTCGCTGCCACTCCCTCAACACACGCACTAAACTTTCTTCCCCAACAATATCATTTGTGGTGTTATTACACTATATACAGACGTTATATATAAGTATGTATATATTTTGTTCACCACAACTGTACAGCTAAGCTGATATAGTTAGTTCAGGCACTAAGAGTGGTCGCTATACACAGCTGGCGGCTCCCTCACTCATTCAAGGTCACACGCACTAAACTTTCTCCCCCAACAATACTGTTTGCAGTGTTATTACCCTATATACACATATTATATATAAGTATCAACATGTTTTATGCACCGTAACTGTACACCTAAGCTTGTAGTGCGCCCAAAGAGCATAGTGGCCACTCTCTAAACAGCTAGACAAATCGTGCAGACGACGTCACCTCCGTCACCCAAATGGCTCCTCCCAGCATAATCCTTTTGCTGTTATTACACTAATACACACATTATATATAAGTATCTACATTTGTGTTCACCATAGAGAACCACTTAGCTGGTATGGTGAATGCAAACAATAACAGGTGGCCACACAGTCAGTAAACGATGCTGTCTCCCTCAGTCTCTCAGCATCACTCTTCCCACAGCGCTAATTATTACAACAATCCTGCTATTATCACAACCCTGGTTATTTATATCACAGTCAGGAGTCATCTGTAATATTGTCATCACTAAATAATAACAATTATATATTTATTTTGACATTTTTCGGCGATGCTGTGGTCACAAGCTGAACAGCAATGCTGATCGCTCATGCTGCGTGCGCCAGCCTTGGTTGCTCCAACAGTACTGTGCCTCTCACACCTGAGAATATTGCCCACGATTTTTGTTTAAAATGGCGTCTGTTTACAAGAGCCCTGAGGAAGCTACTGTGAACCAAGTGTAGCCGCGGGCCATTTGAATCGAGCCTGGCACCCTATGGCGTATATATACGCCATGCGCACCGTGGGACATGTTACTCAGGGCGTATATATACGCCATGCGCAGTTTAAGGGCTAAACGTTAGATCGTCGGACATCATTATTCCCAAATCCTTGACATGCTGCTTTTCTACTATGGGAAGATTCGATTGTGTTTTGTACCCTGTATTATGTTTCAGATCCTCATTTTTGCCGTACCTGAGTACCTGAAACTTATCACTGTTAAACATCATTTTATTTTCTGCTGCCCAATCGAAAACTTTGTTGACATCTGCTTGTAGTTTTTCAATGTCTTTGATTCCATTTTTGTGTCTTTTGGTCTGTGGACCTCTCTCAATTTCTGTTGAACCAATCCTGTTTTCTGGCCCTACATCTCTGTTTTGGTATGAATGTTTGTGTGCCTTCATTGTATATTTTGCAAAATTTGGCATACATTTAATTTACTTCCCTGCCTAGCAACAAGTCTGCCTAATTACTTATTAAAAATAATTTTGAAGTTCCCCATTGTGACCACTCTCTCTTGAAATCAAGTTTATCAACTGTTTCAATGTCCCCATTTTCTGTGTGTGTGTGTTTGGAGGCTAAGCTTGCTGATACCATGTGTGTGTGTGTACTCACCTAGTTGTACTCACCTAGTTGTGCTTGCGGGGGTTGAGCTCTGGCTCTTTGGTCCCGCCTCTCAACCGTCAATCAACAGGTGTACAGTTTCCTGAGCCTAATGGGCTCTATCATATCTACACTTGAAACTGTGTATGGAGTCAGCCTCCACCACATCGCTTCCTAATGCATTCCATTTGTCAACCACTCTGACACTAAAAAAGTTCTTTCTAATATCTCTGTGGCTCATTTGGGCACTCAGTTTCCACCTGTGTCCCCTAGTGCGTGTGCCCCTTGTGTTAAACAGCCTGTCTTTATCAACCCTGTCGATTCCCCTGAGAATCTTGAATGTGGTGATCATGTCCCCCCTAACTCTTCTGTCTTCCAACGAAGTGAGGTTTAATTCCTGCAGTCGCTCCTCGTAGCTCATACCTCTCAGCTCGGGTACTAGTCTGGTGGCAAACCTTTGAACCTTTTCCAGTTTAGTCTTATGCTTGACTAGATAGGGACTCCATGCTGGAGCCGCATACTCCAGGATTGGTCTGACATATGTGGTATATAATGTTCTGAAAGATTCCTTACACAAGTTTCTAAAGGCCGTTCTTATGTTAGCCAACCTGGCATATGCTGCTGATGTTATCCTCTTGATATGAGCTTCAGGGGACAGGTCTGGCGTGATATCAACCCCCAGGTCTTTCTCTCTCTCTGACTCTTGAAGTATTTCATCTCCCAAATGATACCTTGTATCTGGTCTCCTGCTTCCTACCCCTATCTTCATTACATTACATTTGCTTGGGTTAAACTCTAACAGCCATTTGTTCGACCATTCCTGCAGCTTGTCCAGGTCTTCTTGAAGTCTCAAGCTGTCCTCCTCTGTCTTAATCCTTCTCATAATTTTGGCGTCGTCAGCAAACATTGAGAGGAATGAGTCTATACCCTCTGGGAGATCATTTACGTATATCAGAAACAGGATAGGTCCAAGTACAGAGCCCTGTGGGACTCCACTGGTGACTTCACGCCAGTCTGAGGTCTCACCCCTCACTGTAACTCTCTGCTTCCTATTGCTTAGGTACTCCCTTATCCACTGGAGCGCCCTACCTGTTACTCCTGCCTGTTTCTCCAGCTTATGCATCAACCTTTTATGGGGTACTGTGTCAAAGGCTTTCCGACAGTCCAAAAAAATGCAGTCCGCCCACCCTTCTCTTTCTTGCTTAATTCTTGTCACCTGATCGTAGAATTCTATCAAGCCTGTAAGGCAAGATTTACCCTCCCTGAACCCATGTTGATGGGTTGTCACGAAGTCTCTTCTCTCCAGATGTGTTACTAGGTTTTTTCTCACAATCTTCTCCATCACCTTGCATGGTATACAAGTTAAGGACACTGGCCTGTAGTTCAGTGCCTCTTGTCTGTCACCCTTTTTGTATATTGGTACTACATTAGCAGTCTTCCATATTTCTGGTAGGTCCCCCGTTTCCAGTGACTTACTATACACTATGGAGAGTGGTAAGCAAAGTGCTCCTGCACACTCTTTCAATACCCATGGCGAGATTCCATCCAGCCCAACAGCTTTTCTCACATCCAGCTCCAATAGGTGCTTTTTGACCTCATCTCTTGTAATTTCGAACCTATCCAAGGTCACCTGGTTTGCTGCCACCTCTCCCAGCGCCGTGATATCTCCCTGTTCTATTGTATCTCCTGTGTGTGTGTGTGTGTGTGTGTGTGTGTGTGTGTGTGTGTGTGTGTGGTGTGTGTGTGTGTGTGTGGTGTGTGTGTGTTGTGTGTGTGTGTGTGTGTGTGTTGTGTGTGTGTGTGTGTGTGTGTGTGTGTGTGTGTGTGTGTGTGTGTGTGTGTGTGTGTGTGTGTGTGTGTGTGTGTGAGTGTGTTTGTGTGTATGTATATTCACCTCGTTGTACTCACCTAGTTGTGCTTGCAGGGATTGAGCTCTGGCTCTTTGATCCCGCGTCACAACAATCAATCAATTGATGTACAGATTCCTGAACCTATAGGGCTGTATCACAACTACATATGAATATATTGACATGAGTACTCATCTAATTGTGCTTGTAGGAGATGAGCTCTGGCTCTTTGGTCCTGCCTCTCAACTGTCAATTAACCGATGTACAGATTCCTGAGCCTAATGGGCTCTATCATATCTACAATTGAAACTGTGTATGGAGTCAGCCTCCACCACATCACTGCCTAATGCATTCCATCTGTTAACTACTGACACTGAAAATGTTCTTTCTAGCATCCCTGTGGCTAATTTGGGTACTCAGTTTCCACCTGTGTATGAAATTTGGGAACATAAAGTAATCTGATGTTCTCATTACTAAAATATAAGAAAAACAGTTAAAAAATGAATTGTAAATATGAAAAATAAAATATACTATACTCACAAAATGAACGGTATGGTAAACATCACAGCTCAATTCCAAAGTAATTCACACAAAATAATTAAATCAAAATGAAAATAAATAAAAATCTATGAAAATTCAATTTCAATGCAATCAGAAACATTGAAGTTAAATTGTAACATATTTTGTATAACATGTGTGTTGTCCTTACATGCAACGGATGGCGCTGTTTTTCAAGAAAAACATAGTTTTACCTGTCACAGGTGTGGCTTCCATACCTATTCCTACAAAATGAATGGTATGGTAAACAACACAGCTCAATTTCAACACAATGTCACACAAAATTATTTAATAACAAATGAAATAAATCAAAATGTATGAAAATATAATTTATCAATGCAATCGGAAACATTGAAATGGAATTTGTGACATATTGATTATTGCATGCATGTTGTTATTATGTGCAACTGATGGCGCTGTTAAAAAAAAAAAACGCATGTTTTTACCTGTCAAAGGGATGGCATCTATACAGTAGATATATAAAAATTCACGCCTATTCGAATGTAACGTTGTGTCAAAATTTCAAAGCAATCAGTGAAGAAGTTTCGAAGATTATAGCGTGTGTTGCTCCTACTTCTAACAGATGGCACTGTTTAAAAAATAAAAATATTTTTTCCTTTCACAGATGAGGCATGTATATAGTAGATATATAAAAAGACGCGCCTATTCGAAGGCAACGTGGTGTCAAAATTTCAAAGCAATTAGTAAAGAGATTTTGAAGATTTCCCTCACATGAAAAACACAGGAAAAATAAACTTTTCAGAAAAAGCATGCTTTTTACCGTCACAGACGTAACCTCTATATAGGATGTATATAAAACCTGCTCGGATGCGAATGAAACGTTGTGTGAAAATTTCAAAGCAATCGGTGAAGAACTATCGGAGATTAGCGTTCCTTAACAAACGAACATTTCTATTTTCATTTATATAGATTAGTTAAATACATTTTAAATTATATGCATCATACTGGTTTGCTACTTAAAACTAAGGCTTATGATGTCTTCTATGTTTAATAGTGCGTTTCGTAATGTTGGCAAAATGTAAGCAATTAAATTTACAGTATAATTAACTTGCTTGGGAAGGAAAATATTGAGGGCCTGTCCGGGAGTTGAACCCGGGTCACGCGTATTTAGAGCAAGCAATGTTTTTCTTGAGCAAAGCATAACTGTCAGCATGTGATCAATCAACTGGTAAACATCGCACACTTCCTTATCGTTGTAGTGAATCTGCCAGCCCGTATCCTCAATTTCATTACCTGTTCCTTCTTTGTTTTTTCTTCTGATGTTGCTGTGCAGCAATTTAGGTTGAGTATTTTCCATGCTTGCTATGTCATTTTCGTATTGCCCTTCTGCCTCTCTCCTCACCGTGACATATTCATTTCTTGCACTCTGGTATCTTTCTCTGCTCTCAAGTGTCCTGTTATTTCTATAGTTTCTCCGCACCCTTGTATTTTGTTGTCTTACCAGCTTACATCTCTAATTAAACCATGGGACTCTCATCTGCATTTCATTTTTTTCCTTTCAGACCGGGACAAACTTGTCTGCTGCCTCCTTAAACTTCTTGGTGATCTAGTCCATCATATCTTGGGCCGTCTTTCCCCCTGAGCTTTCCCAAGTTATATATGTTAGGAATTTTCTTATCTCCTCGTAGTTTCCCTTTCGGAATGCCAGCCTTTTGTTTTCAGGTCCCTTCCTTGAGTATATTAACCATTCTTCGACCAAACACTCAAACGTGATTACACTGTGATCGCTTATTCCTACTGGGGCCTCGAAACCGATTTCCCTTAAGTCGGAGTCATTCAGAATGAAGACTAGGTCGAGTCTCGCAGATTATCGTTTCCTCTCATCCTTGTGGGTCCCCTGACATGCTGGCTTAAAACGTTTTGTCGCCACCTCCAATAGTTTAGCTTACCATGTTTCCTCACCTCCGTTTGGTTCCTTGTTCTCCCAGTGTATCCTTCCGTGATTGAAATTCCCTATGATGAGCAGAAGGGACCGGTTTCTACAGGCAGCAGTGGCTGCCCTCTGAATTATAATGTTAACTGCCATGATGTTTCTTTCGTCCTCTTGCCTGGGTCTTTTGTCGTTTGGTGGAGGGTTATATATCAACGCTACTTCCTCTCATAATCTTCATATCGTCATGGTGCATGTAATGTCCAGTACCCACCGCAGCGTGGGATAACCATCTCCTTGAACCTCCATTCCTTTCACATCAAGGAGTGTGTGTGTGTGTGTGTGTGTGTGTGTGTGTGTGTGTGTGTGTGTGTGTGTGTGTGTGTGTGTGTGTGTGTGTGTGTGGTGTGTGTGTGTGTGTGTGTGTGTGTGTGTGTGTGTGTGTGTGTGTGTGTATATGTGTGTGTGTGTGTGTGTGTGTGTGTGTGTGTGTGTACTCACCTAATTGTACTCACCTAATTGTGCTTGCGGGGGTTGAGCTTTGGCTCTTTGGTCCCGCCTCTCAACTGTCAATCAACTGGTGTACCGATTCCTGAGCCTACTGGGCTCTATCATATCTACATTTGAAACTGTGTATGGAGTCAGCCTCCACCACATCACTTCCTAGTGTATTCCATTTACTAACTACTCTGACATTGAAAAAGTTCTTTCTAATGTCTCTGTGGCTCATTTGGGTACTCAGCTTCCACCTGTGTCCCCTTGTTCGCGCCCTCCAGTGTTGAATAGTTCATCCTTGTTTACCCGGTCAATTCCCCTGAGGATTTTGTAGGTTGTGATCATGTCCCCCCTTACTCTTCTGTCTTCCAGTTTCGTAAGTTGCATTTCCCGCAGCCTTTCCTCATAACTCATGCCTCTTAGTTCTGGGACTAGTCTAGTAGCATACCTTTGGACTTTTTCCAGCTTCGTCTTGTGCTTGACAAGGTACGGCCTCCATGCAGGGGCCGCGTACTCCAGGATTGGTCTTACATATGTGGTGTACAAGATTCTGAATGATTCCTTACACAGGTTCCTGAACGCCGTTCTGATGTTAGCCAGCCTCGCATATGCCGCAGACGTTATTCTCTTTATGTGGGCTTCAGGAGACAGGTTTGGTGTGATATCAACTCCTAGAGCTTTCTCTCTGTCTGTTTCATTAAGTACTTGTGTGTGTGTGTGTGTGTGTGTGTGTGTGTGTGTGTGGTGTGTGTGTGTGTGTGTGTGTGTGTGTGTGTGTGTGTGTGTACTCATCTAGCTGTACTCACCTAGTTGTGCTTGCAGGGATTGTGCATGCAGGGATTGAGCTCTGGCTCTTTGATCCCGCCTCACAACCATCAATCAACTCATGTACAGATTCCTGAACCTTCAGGGCTCTATCACATCTACATATGAATATATTTACGTGAGTACTCACCTAATTGTACTCACCTAATTTCTTGCAGGGGATGAGCTCTGGCTCTTCGGCTCCACCACATTACTGCCTAATGCATTCCCTCTGTTAACTACTCTGACACTGAAAATGTTCTTTCAAACATCCCTGTGGTTCATTTGGGTACTCAGTTTCCACCTGTGTCAGAAATTTGGGAACATAAAGTGATCTGATGTTCTCATCACTAAAATATAAGAAAAACAGTTAAAAAATGAAATGAAAATAAAAAAAATTAAATATACTATACTCACGAAATGAACGGTATGGTAAACATCACGGCTCAATTCCAAAGCAATTTACTCAAAATAATTAAATAAAACTAAAAATAAATAAAAATCTTTGAAAATTCAATTTCAATGCAATCAGAAACATTGAAATGGAATTGCAACATATTTTGCATAGCATGTGTGTGTTCTTACATGCAACGGATGGCGCTATTTTTCAAGAAAAGCATAGTTTTACCTGTCACAGGTGTGGCTTCCATACTTATTCCTAAAATTGAATGGTATGGTAAACAACACAGCTCAATTTCATCACACTGTCACACAAAATATTTAAATAAAAAATAAAAAAATCGAAATCTATGAAAATATAATTTATCAATGCAATCGAAAACATTGAAATGGAATTTGTGACAAATGCATTATTGCGTGCATGTTGCTATTATGTGCAACAGATGGCACTGTTTAAAAAAATGCATGTTTTTACCTGTCAAAGGAATGGCATCTATATAGTAGATATATAAAAAGAAGCGCCTATTCGAATGTAACGTTGTGTCAAATTTCAAAGCAATCGGTAAAGAACTTTCGAAGATTACACCATGTGTTGCTCCTACGTCTAACAGATGGCACTGTTTAAAAAAAAACACTTTTTTTTTCCTTTCACACGTGAGGTATGTATATAGTAGACATATAAAAGGACGCGCTATTCGAATGCAACGTAGTGTCGAAATTTCAAAGCATTTTTTGAAATTTTTGAAATTTTTCACATGAAAAAAATATGAAAAACACAGTTTTTCAGAAAAAGCATATTTTTTTTTACCGTCACAGACGTAACATCTATATAGTATGTATATAAAAATCTGCTCGGATGCGAATGGAACGTTGTTTGAAAATTTCAAAGCAATCGGTGAAGAACTTTTGGAGATTAGCGAATTTGAACAAACGAACATTTCCATTTATATATATATATATATATATATATAGACTAGCAGTACCCACCACGCGTTGCTGTGGCTCAGTCTGGTTAAATGGAAAAGAAAGAAAAGAGAAAGCGCACGTTCCAATATGTATTAATTCACAATGCTTGTGGGTAAACAATATTTTTTGTTGTTCCATTGTCTGTGGAGATATAGAGATTGTCTGGTTTGCCGACTCTTGAACACTCAACATGTAATTGTTCATGTAAGAAGCAATCCGTGTCTCGATATAAACCGCACAATTCTGAAGATTGGCCATGAGCTTTGTTGATGGTGATTGCAAACGCAAATCGAATTGGAAATTAAAGTCTCTTAAATTGAAATGGCATATCTGTTGGAATCATAGTAATGCAAGGAATGAGGACCTCTTCACCTATGACAGGTCCTGTGAAGATTGTTACTCTGCGACGCTGCTGTTTTTTTTTTTTTTTACTGCAAACCGCTACAAAGTTTTGGCTGATTGATATTTCTCAACATGATACTTGGCACGCCCATTTTCACTTGCAATATGTGCGGTGGTGTCCCTGGCAGATCGAGTGAATTCAAAAATTCTGTTGGATAATTAACCGCTTGATCTGCTTCCACAACAGTGTCCACGGACTTGTATGTGACTGCCTCGCTATGAATGTTAGACTGAAAAATATTGTTAAGTTCGTAGACATCTTTGTTCTTGGCCGCAAGAATAGCTCGTTCATTCAGAAATCGTGATTCATATAACTGGTTTGAATATTGGGAAATACTTTTTTAACTAATTCTTCTTTTGACGTCACTAAATTGCAGAAGTTATGAGACAATGAAATTCGTCCAGAGGTCAGATCAGCTGGCGCGTTTCCGTTCCCAATTTCCAGAAATTGATATGAGAATATCTCAGTTGATCGATCGTTTTGCAGTAGCTACATAACTACACGCATATTTGTAGTTAATATAAATGTCTTTACGTGGCGCCATAAAGTAGAGTATTTTAGGTGAGCATTTATTTCGTCCGCTGGTGTCGATCGTGGAATTATAGGTAATGTTTGCCTGAAATTTCCTGTAAGCAATATTAATGTGTTCCCAAATGGTCTGATGTTTCCACGCAAATCATGCAATGATCGATCAAGTGCCTCAAACGATTTTTTGTGGGCCATTGTTCATTCATCGTAAACAATAAGTTTATATTTCTGCAATACTTTTCCCATGCCGGATGCTTTGGAAATGTTGCACATGGGAGTTTCAATGAATCTCATGTTCCATAGCAATTTCAAAGCCGAAGTAGCAGTTCTTCCATCTGGTAGCAATGTTGCAACTATTCCGGACGATCCAAGAGCTAAGGTTATGCCATTTTGGGATCGAAATGCTGCCAGAATCAATCTAATTAGAAAGGTTTTACCAGTTTTTCCAGGCGCATCTAAGAAGATTTCTCAAAGCCCATTTTTGACAAGTTGAATTATTTGATTGTAAATGCTCTTTCACTCAAGCGTTAGCTTTGGAATATTTGACTGCACATACAACAACAGATCACCCTTGTTGTAATTTTGTTCACGGTGCTTTGTTCATTTTTTTTTCTACATCGAACGGTGCAGGAGCAGATCGACTCGGTGATGGCATTTACAATTGATTGAGAACTTTGTTCACGATTTCTAAGCACAAATCTTCAATCATTATCAACGCTTCGTGGTATATTTTTGCTGTGAAATCCATGTTCATATTTGAATTTTCGTTACGTATTCGACGGATAATATCTTCAATTATGTGCGATTTATATTTCTCCCATAACTCTGTTGGAGATGAAGAAGAGCAGGTGGTCAATATGATTGCAAACAATGCAAGAATTTGATTTGGATGTAACGTGTTGGACGCGTCATTAATGCATACATCCCAACTTGGAGGGCTTGAAAAATTGCAGAACGAAGCCTTGAGGATAATCCTTGGGTGCCCTCGTACCACAAAGATACTTAATATGAGAACGGAACTTAATATTCCGAGCGTTGTTGATCATGTTACTGAAATTAACTGTCAAATTGGTATAAAAATGCTTAGGCTAACTCATCCTAACCCTTGCACAGAAGCCCTCCAGAATTTCTTTATTGAAGATCAGCATTGTTCCAAATGGATAACTAAAACTGGAACTCAACTCAGAATGTATCAGTTCATAATTTGTACCAAGAGGAACAACAACGGCACTTTCCTGCACCGTGGGAGATTACGCTCTTTCCAGTTTTAATCCCTCCCTTTCCACCCAAGAAGCAAATTAGAGATCAGCCCAAGCTTCGTCGTGAGGCAAAGCTCAACGCCTTAAGCCATATTGATGCTCTGTCCACAGAGCATTCTCTCTCTCAAATCATATACACTGATGGTTCCCTACACCGCTCCACGGGTGCAGTTGGACGTGCAGTTGTCCTGACAATGGGCGATGGCCCATACTTTGAGTGGGGAGTCCGTATAAACAACTGGGCCTCTACCCTTCAGACCGAACTATTTGCCTTGCTCCTTGCATTGAAATGTGTACAAGTCTCCAAACTTGATACATTAATTGTAAGTGACTCCTTATCATCCTTAAATGCTCTCAACTCTTTAAAACATAACTGTAATATGCTCGTGTCCGAAGCTAGACACAAATACAATAAAATTATTAAGGATAGTAACAGAGTCCATTTCATGTGGTCTCCATCTCATGTTGGCCTACGAATGTATGATAGAGCTGATAAGTTAGCCAAAGAATCTGCCTTTAAAGGAGCCGTTGAGTGTAACCTTGGATTGCCAATGAGCAATCTGAGAGCAGCAGTACATCGAGAACTTCAACAAGATGTTGTAGATCTGAGGCAAAGTGAAATTGACACCAGTAATTCCATCTATCATCATACTATCATGCAAGAGGAGCCACACATTTATGGATCATCCAATAAAATCAGCAGACTTCTTGATGTTACTACTGCTCGGCTTAGAATCGGTTACAAGTATCTCTGGGAATTTCATTATCTGCCGATGTAGACCTGACCGATGTAAACTGTGTCAACAAAATTATTCGCACACCCTCCGTCACTATGTGATGGAGTGCGAAAAGATACGTGAATTTAGAGACAATTCTATAACCAATGTTCCAACGATGTTTAAATATTTCATTCAAAATGATCTGCTACCAGAAATTTTAGCCATATAACCCTAGATTGCTAACTGTAGGTAGTAACTAAGTTATTGCAACCTATCCACAGCTGCCTACTGGATGGGGGATGGTGTGCAGGACAAACATATCAATTGTGACACTAACTCTCCTCATATGTCAGTTGCTTAATTTAGAAACTGTACTTGTGGTCGATCCCGAACCCATTGTTGATGTGACGACCTATACTGAATTTTGTAACTAGCTCATCAACATTGTAACTTGCTTAGCTAAATGAATTGTGGGGTTCAATCCCTCAGCCCATTATGTGCCTCTGTAACCCATCCCATTACTGCCCACAAGATGGGTATGGGGTGCATAATAAATGAACTAAACTAAAACCAGTGTCGGTTGTTCTCCAATATATTCAGAGCTTGACATGCACTGCAGAAATTGGCATGTGTAATGCGGTGGACAAATCTCAATTGCTGGAAAGACATTGGACCAAGAACATTTACCAACAACATGCGAAGAAAGAAGCATTCATCCTGATTGTGATGCACGGAGTACAGTCTGCCTATCGTAGTTTATTTGAATATGCCAGGTTGTTCGTCGACTCGCTCTCCTCGTTTGCGTCGTTCAAATGATTTTCTACTCGCATTCCATGTGTAATACGACGGCACTTCGGAATACAGCAGTGTTTTCGCAAACACGTCATTATGATAACGTGAAGAAAGCAGTTAACGTTGTAGCCGGTGGATTCATAGCTTGAATATTTGCAGCTGTGAAATAAATGTGTTGTCCATTTTCATGTTTTCTAAACAAAAACAAAAAATACTAACTAAATATTTCAATTCAAACACAAATCAATCGACGCAGCTCAATTTCTACACCCATTGCACTGAAAAAATAAGAAGAACAGTTAGAAATTAAATGAAAAACAATGAAAAAAGAACAAATAAATTATACCCACGAAATAATGGTATGGAAAACAACACGCATAT
>WNGS01159953.1:0-7500 GCA_020271785.1 Procambarus virginalis
ATCTTTCATATGAATATAGATTAACAAAGCTTAAATTGCATTCACTGGAAAGGCGAAGAGTTAGGGGTGACATGATAGAGGTTTACAAGTGGATGAATGGACAGAATAAAGGGGATATTAATATTGTTATTAAAGTATCAACACTTGACAGAACACGAAACAATAGGTATAAATTGGATAGGTTTAGATTTAGGAAAGGCTTGGGTAAATACTGGTTCAGTAACAGTGTTGTTGATTTGTAGAACCAATTACTGTGAAACGTGGTGGAGGTGGGGTCCCTCGATTGTTTCAAACGTGGGTTGAACATGTATATGAGTGGGATTGGGTGGTTATAAATAGGAGCTGCCTCGTATGGGCCAAAAGGCCTTCTGCAGTTACCTTTGTTCTTATGTTCGTATATGTGTAGAAATAAAACAGTAGCAGCATAATAAGGGATAGTTAAATTAATTTAATTATTTTCATTTAATGTTAAATATCCTTTCATTTTATCAAATGTGCCTATTCTCAAGCTAAACGATATTTCTTTCATCCTAAATCTGCTTCCAACACTAGTAGCAATGTGCTCTGACTTCCCTTCAGTGGTTGTGTTGGCTGGAGCTCCGATTGTAGCGGCGTTATTGTAGCAGTGATGGAGGGATTACTGGAGGAATTGGTGAACTTGGTTGGGGCTCTGAGAGCAGAGGTGGATTCCTTACGAGAGGAGGTGCGACAGCTGAAGCGTCGGGGGAAGGCGGAGAAGACCAAGATAAACAAGACCTCGTCGTGGAAAGTCGTTGGGGACAGGGGTCTTAAGAAGACCTTGACAAGGCCGCCTACAGACGCCCTAAAGACGGCAAATTCATTTGCCGTGTTGGAGGACGAGTGCTGTGGTGAGCCAGCGGTTCACTCCGAAAAGAAATCAGCAAGGAGCGGCGAAGCGCGGGCCCCTCAGGGTGCTCAGAAAGTTAGGGAGGTACCGAGGCGAATTTTGGTTGTGGGAGATTCCCAGGTGAGGTATTTAGACAGAACGTTTTGTGCCAGAGATAGGGGGAACAGATTAAGAGTTTGCTATCCGGGAGCTGGAATTGGTGATATTGTTGGAAACATGAAAGATATTATGACGGGAAATGGGAGCAAACCCATTATTTGTATTAGTGTAGGGGGTAATGATGTTGGGAGAGTTAGAAGTGAGGAACTAATACTGAAATTCAAGACAGCAATAGAATTAGTTAGGAGCAAGGGAGGAATCCCGATCATATGTGGCATTCTTCCAAGAAAGGGAGTGGGAAATGAATGGATGTCGAGGGCACTTGGTGTCAATTGCAGGCTGGAAAGATATTGCAAATCTAATGCAATATCTTATATAGACAACTGGGAACACTTCTATGGAAGAAATGAAATGTATGCTCGGGATGGGGTGCATCTATCGAGAGCTGGGGTTGTTGCTGTTGCAAACTCGTTGGAAGAAGTGGTTAGAGGTGTTTGTTTGGGTTTAAACTGTTAGTAGATAGAGGTATGGGAATTGATTTGGAGGAAGGATGTAATAAAAGTATGTGTTTGCAGGAGAAAAGAATTGGCAAAATGATCAGGGAAAGAGAAGGGCCTCAAAATAACAATTCACTTAGGGTATATTACACAAACAGTAGAAGTCTAAGAAATAAAATTAACGAATTAAATGCTCTTGTCTACACAGAAAAAATAGATATTATTGCACTTACCGAAACGTGGATGAATGTTGATAATAGAGAACTATTAGCCGAATATCAAATAAATGGATTTAAACTATTTCACACAGATAGATATATTAGACGAGGTGGTGGAGTAGCCATATACGTTAGGGACAATTTGAAATGTAGTCTCAAAGAGGGAATCAAAACTGAGCCACACACAGAAACTATTTGGATAGAATTAAACGAAAAAGCAAATAATATTATAATAGGAGTTATATATAGGCCACCAAATTTAGACAGAATGGAAGCAAAGCATCTATGGGATGAAATATCTAGGGCATCTAGATCTAACAGTATTTATGTCATGGGTGACTTTAATTTGAGTGGAATAAACTGGTTGAACAAAACAGGGAATAGTGAAGCAGAAGATTTTCTAGAATTAATTGACGATTGCTTTCTTACGCAACACATTAAGGAACCAACACGGGAAAATAATATTTTAGATTTAGTGTTAACTAACAGGGAAACACAAATTAATGACATCGAAATAGGGAGTGAGCTAGGGAACAGTGATCACAAAGAAATCAGATTTGGCATAGAATGGAATAGACCTGTAGGAGAAAATTCTGTTAAAGTGCCAGATTTTCGAAAAGCTGATTTTAATAGCCTAAGAAATTTTTTGGGTCAAATTGATTGGAAAGTCTTGGGTATGGGGTGTGGGCCGGTCTTGGAGCGAGACATGAACCCAGCGATAGGTGATGTAAATGGGGATTTCGATGTAGATTCAATTTATAACGTATTTAAGAATATTCTAAACAAAGCACAGGAACGTAGTATACCACACAAATTGAATAGATCGATTACTAATGACCCAAAGTGGATAACAAAGAATTTGAAGAATCTTATAGGTAAAAAGAGAGCTTGGTACAAGAGGATTAAAAATGGGGAGGTCACTTTAGAACAGGAATTCGTACAACTAGTTAGAAATGTTAAAAAAGAGATAAGGAAAGCAAAAAGAAACTATGAAGTTCGTATAGCAGGGCAAGCAAAGACAAATCCTAAAGGGTTTTTTCAGTTATATCGAACTAAGACTAGGGAAAGGATAGGTCCATTAAAAACTGAGACAGGTCAAATAACAGATAGTGATGAAGAGATGAGTAGTATTTTTAATAAATATTTTGTATCTGTATTTACTAAAGAGGAACTTAACAATATGCCTTCAGCCCAACAAGTCTATGTGGGTGGGGACGAGGACAGGTTGACGAGTTTAGCAGTTACCAGGGAGGATGTTCTTAAACAAATAGTAAAACTCAAACCAAACAAATCCCCAGGGCCGGATGAAGTGTTTGCCAGAGTGCTGAAAGAATGCAAAGAGGAGCTTTGTGACCCACTGTCAATCATATTTAATAAATCAATAGAGTCAGGCAGAGTGCCAGAGTTTTGGAAAGTTGCTAATGTGATACCAGTTTTTAAGAAAGGAGATAGATCACTTGCGTCTAACTATCGACCAATTAGCCTAACGTCTATTGTGGGAAAGTTACTCGAATCTATAATAGCAAATAAAATTCGTCTTCATCTTGAAAAACATAAATTAATAATTGAGTCGCAACATGGTTTTATAAATGGCCGTTCATGTTTAACAAATTTGTTATCTTTTTATTCTAGCATAGTTGAGGCAGTTGATAGTGGTAAGGATTGTGATGTTGTGTACCTTGACTTTAGCAAAGCTTTCGATACAGTGCCACATGAAAGACTGATTAAAAAGATAGAGGCTCATGGTATTGGGGGTGCTATATTAAGCTGGATTAGGGCATGGCTATACCAAAGGAAACAGAGAGTTAGTATAAATGGAGTCAAGTCAGAGTGGGAAAATGTTGTAAGTGGAGTGCCTCAAGGCTCTGTCTTGGGACCTCTGTTGTTTATAATATATAAAATGATTTAGATTCAGGTTTGAGTAGCAACATTTGCAAATTTGCCGATGATACGAAAATCGGTAGGGAAATTAATTCGGAGGAGGACTCACTATCACTTCAAGTTGATCTAGATAGGGTTTTGAAATGGTCAAAGGACTGGCAGATGCAGTTTAATGCTGATAAATGTAAAGTTCTGAGGCTAGGTAATGATGATAGAGTTACAAGATACGAGCTAGATGGTGTTGAGATTGCGAAGTCGGATTGCGAAAGGGATCTGGGAGTTATAATTAGTAAGAATTTAAAACAAAAGGATCAATGCATAAATGTTC
Organism: Procambarus virginalis; assembly: GCA_020271785.1. Taxonomy (NCBI): domain Eukaryota; kingdom Metazoa; phylum Arthropoda; class Malacostraca; order Decapoda; family Cambaridae; genus Procambarus; species Procambarus virginalis. Next base: position 3,892 of record WNGS01159953.1, read on the forward strand.
GTAATAAGGCAAATAGGACACTCGGATTTATTAATCGCAGCGTAAGTAACAAGACACCTGGTGTGGTTCTCAAGCTATATCTTGCTCTGGTTAGGCCCCATTTAGATTATGCAGTTCAGTTTTGGTCGCCATATTATAGAATGGATATAAATTCACTTGAACGTGTCCAGCGTAGGATGACTAAGTTAATTCCCCAAATTAGAAATCTTTCATATGAAGAAAGATTAACAAAGCTTAATTTGCATTCACTGGAAAGGCGAAGAGTTAGGGGTGACATGATAGAGGTTTACAAGTGGATGAATGGACATAACAAAGGGGATATTAATAGGGTATTGAAAGTATCAACACAGGACAGAACGCGAAACAATGGGTATAAATTGGATAAGTTTAGATTTAGGAAAGACTTGGGTAAATACTGGTTCAGTAACAGGGTGTTGATTTGTGGAACCAATTGCCGCGTAACATTGTGGAGGTGGGGTCCCTCGATTGTTTCAAGCATGGGTTGGACATATATATGAGTGGGATTGGGTGGTTATAAATAGGAGCTGCCTCGTATGGGCCAATAGGCCTTCTGCAGTTACCTTTGTTCTTATGTTCTTATGTTCTTCGCCTCCTCAGTGATACCTTCGCAGCCAATCCACTACAACCAAAATAGTTTGCTTACAGAAAAGGTGGTTGGAACCACAGAATGCATTACACTCCCTCCTGGATAAAATCAATGACAAACCTGGAATCCTTATTTTACTAGACCTTGAAAAAGCCTTCGAGTTAGCCAGTGCTCAGCTACACTGTGCTGCCTTGTGGTAAGGAAATCAAAGGACACGCTCTTGCCTTTTGCCAAAGGAAGCCTGCTTAACCGAGAAGCTAAAGTCAAATCCCAAGGAAAACATAACCTCAAAGAGGCTGGAAAATGGAACTCCGCAGGGAGGAATGCTAAGCCCCTTCCTCTTCAACTGTCTCATGAACAATCATGAAGCTCAAGCTACAAAAGTCAAACTCTTAACTATGCAGATGACTTTGTGGTCATCATCAATGGCAAAGGCGCAAGGAACCATGTGCAAAAGTGCCTAGATATTATCAGCAGGGAAGCGGAACGCATAGCAGTGAAAATAAACAGCTAAAACAGAAGCAATGGCCGTTAAATGAGAACTTAAGACATCAGACTGGCAATACAAGGACAAGAAATTGAGTGGGTTACCTCTTTCAATACCTAGGAGTCATAATAGACAGGCAGTTGAAATTCACTCAAGAAATAGAATGTCTTCGGCAACGTTGTAAAGCCAGAAACTCAGAGTTGCTCTCCTGACAAGTATTACAGATGGTGCCTCGCTACCAGTACTCAAAATGTACTACGTTCAAGCAGTTAAGTCACTCATTGACTATGCTGACTCTGCTTTACATCCCTCAGTGATAACCAATGGAGAAACTGGAAGTGTCTCAAAATGATGCTCGTAGAACATGCTGGGAGCATCTTTAAGATCGCGTAGAGAGAACCTAAGAATGGAATCATTCATACCGACTCTAAACTTCGCTCCAGGCATTGTTATCCAGTCAGCACAGAGATAATATACAACTCCTCACAGAAATCAACATATAGGAAAAGAAGCCCATAATCTAGGGCTGTCAATCACCTTAAATTGGATACCAAGTCACATGGCATAGATGGTAATGAAAAGGCAGACTCACTAGCAAAAACTGACACTACTCTACCTGTTGTACAGGTTCAAATACCTCCAAGTTTTTCACAGATTAAGGAGCAAATCAGAAGGAAGTATTCTCAACTATCAAAAGTCGCCACAGAGCCAAAGTAGCGGAAGGAAGATCCACTGCGTTATGGTACGAACAAGCCACTGGTTATTCCTCTTTCAAGCCTCACAAAAAGATATCCGGAGTATTGCAGTAGCCATACACAGACTGAGACTTGTTACAAGTGCTGCTGGGAAGTAATGAACCCAATAGTTAAAGAGCGTCATATCTGTGAAACAGAAGCAGAGGCGCCACATTTGCACTACTTACTGGAATGTGAAGCTACTGAAGCCCTGCGCAATCAAACTCAACAGAATCCATTGTTAGCAGTTGCATTAGATGCACATCCACCGCGACTACAATGATTAGAAAAGCCGTTGAGGAATGGGACTCACTAGTAAGCATTAAGCACCTACTCCGCCACCAAGATAATGTTATTAAAACAAGACTAAAACCAGTGCACTAAAACAAAACCGAAAAATAATCTGGGAAAAAGAGGAATCCCCTCCTCCATTTTAAAACTTAGACCCAAATATCACAGTAACAAGGTTATAACGAATAACCTCATCGATTACGGGCTCACTATAGCCCGTGTACATGGACACTTCGTTCTGAGTAGCTAAATCTAAAACAACAACAACAACTCCTCCATACGTTACAAGTTATTCATGCCCGTGCCACTCTTGGGTGGCTTATCTTTCAATCAATCAATCTACCTCATGACAATGACTTGAGAATGGTCCAGGACGGACCGAAACGTCGTCGTCCTTTCACGTTCTAGTGTGTGGTCAAATATTTCAGCCACGTTAATGGGTACCAGCGAAAGAGTCATACTCTGTTTAACTTCATCGATGCAGCTCTACCTTCCATTAAAGAACCTTTTCGCGCCATCGAGTTTTCGAGCCGCCAAGTGTCGAAAGAACCAGCTCAGGTTNTGTATGACACCCTTCTGAGGTCCATGCTGGTGAAAGTCCTGAACCTGCCATTGGACGACTCTCAGTGGGAGCAAGCAACCCTTCCTGTAAGACTTGGCGGCCTTGGTGTCCGCACAGCCTCCCAATTGCTCTACCAGCCTTCCTTTCCTCCTCCCACGCATCGCACGACCTCGTCAGAGATATCTTACCTGCAACCTTGAGAGATTCAGCAGGAATACACGATCCTGCTTTCACTGAATGTTCAAATCAGTGGGATGTTCTGGCAGCCCCAGCAACCATTATAGAGCCAACAAAACAACACAAACAGTCCGGCTGGGACCACCCTCTAGTGGAAAAAGTAGCTGATGCCATGCTCAGCGCCGCAACATCAGACAAGGAGAAAGCCCGCCTCAGAGCAGTGCGTGCCCCCCATGCAGGAGACCTCCTCCTGGCATTACCCATGTCAGCAATGGGCACGCGTCTAGATCCAGAATCCCTTCGTGTAGCAGTGGCCCTCCGCCTTGGTGCCCCAATTCACACTGAATACAAGTGTATTTGCAACAGGGTGGAAGCAGACCAATACGGACTGTGACGGTAACGTGTTGGAAATGGTGGTCGGCAGTCTTCCAAATAGCAGATGTCAATGCTGGGCCACATACATGTAAGTTATAAAAAAAAGGAAAAAAAAGAGTGACTGCTTGTCTGATAATCTGTGGTAAATACACGAAAACACAAATATGAAAAATGCACTTTACTTAATCTAGAAAACAAAATAAAATAAAGACAATTCCTTGGCATTTAAAATAATGTAAAAGTAAAACACGTAAAAATATATATAACAAACTGAAAAGGGGGGAACTGGTTACGTTAACAGAAATACAAAGATAAATGGTGCTGGGAATATATGCGCAAGCTATCAACCTCTATTTGATCACACAAGGTGGGTCAA
>WNGS01159953.1:10000-13641 GCA_020271785.1 Procambarus virginalis
ATATTGTGACGGTAAAGTTGTGGATTATGGTGTTCGGCAGTCTTCCACTGGCAGATGTTAATGCTTGGTCACACATATAGGAAAAAAAAGTAAAAAAAAAGAAAAAAAATGACTGCCTGTTTGATAATCTGTGGTAAGGTAAGAGAAGAGACACGAAACAATAATAAACAATGACATTTAATAACTCTAGAAAAGCAAATTGAAATAAAGACAATTCCTTGGCTGAGTAATGTGCAAGATAACAAGTGAAAAAAATAACTAAACATAAAAATGAATTACGTTAACAGGAGGATAAATGACATACAATAATGGTTAATATAAAAATAGTGCTGGGAATATATGCGCTAGCTATAAACCACTATTTGATCACATGAGGTGAATCAACTAGGTGTTCGCAGCTTAAGAGCACAAGATATTCTGATGATGGTACTGCAAGTCGACCCTGACATCGCCTTGACGTGGAACGTGGTTGGTGCAGGGCTGGAGTGGCGTGTTCTCGAATGGCCAATGAGAATGCAGGAAGGCCGGCAACTCGGTACTTTGAGACTGCAGCAGTTGAAGGGTCGGCGCGGAGACCAGGTGTGCAGGAGTGGGGGGAGGGGGAGTAGGCAGGTGCGTGTGGTCTTGATATATACGTTTAAGCTACTGTAAAACGTATCTTCAATGTAGCTGGGAACGTGATGTATATAGGGAAGAGCAGGCTAAATTTCTGGGAAGAGATTATCGTCACAACTCTCCCTCGAAGCCTGCGGTTCCGGTGTAGTCACGTTCTCGGGAGGTAGAGTGGTAGGTGGAGCTGCCTCTACCTCATGCACTCTGGAGAGGGCGTCAGCGATGATGTTATCAGGCCCCTTGATGTAACAAATTTTCAGATTGAAGCCTTGAAGGTATAAAGCCCATCGCAGCAGACGTTGGTTATTGAATTGGGCTTGATGTAGGAAGCGTAGAGGATTGTGGTCCGAATAGATGGTAGTGGACCTAGCACCTTGCAGATATGGTGCAAAGTGTTGCAAGCTCAGGACGATGGAGAGGAGTTCCTTCTCTATAGTGCTGTAGTTTTTCTGATGAGGCTTCAACTTGTAGCTGTAGTAGCTGACAGGTAGAACCTCCGCGCCTCGTTGCTGCATTAAGACACTCCCGATGCCGGTACCACTGACGTCGACGTGGAGGATGAAAGGCTTCTTGGTATCTGGTGAGGCGAGAATAGGATTAGAACAGAGGAGGAATTTGAGTTGTTCGAAGGCAACGGTTTGCTCCCTGGTCCAATTATACCGATGCTTGGGACTGGTTAAGGTGATTATGGGTGTTGCAACAGTGCTAAAGTTCCTCACAAACCTACGGTAATAAGAAGCAAGACCAAGGAAGCGCAGGAGCTGCTTCCTGGTAGTAGGCTGTGGATATTTTCTGATGGCTTGAGTGTGGATATTTAACGGAGCCAGGCTGCCACTCCCTATAACATGACCCAGATACCGCACTTTACCTTTGGCAAAAGTGGACTTGCCCAGATTGATGGTGAGGCCGGCTTTCAGGAGCTTGGTGAACAATCGTTGCTGCTGGAGCAGGTGTTCGCTCCAGGTGTTGGATGCTACAACGATATCATCCAAATAGGCGTAGGTGTTGTCCAAGCCCTGGATGACGCGGTTGACAGCTCTCTGAAAGGTGGCCGGGGCATTGCAGAGTCCAAAGGGAAGCCGGTTATATCTGAAAAGTCCGAAAGGGGTGATGAAGGCAGACAGTTCCTTAGCTCGCTCCGTTAAACACACCTGGTAGTAGCCCTTGAGTAAGTCCACCTGGGACAGGTAGCGGGCATTACCAATGGCATCAAGGATATCGTCAATCCTAGGTAATGGGTATGCGTCCTTTATAGTGACGTTATTAAGTTTCCTATAATCTGTACAAAGCCGGATCTTACCGTGAGGTTTGGGAACCAAGATACATGGTGAGGCCCAGGGGGACTCACAGGGGGTAGCCAGTCCATGGTCCAAGAGGTACTGTACCTCAGCACGCATGACTTCTGTCTTGCTAGGGCTGATTCGGTAGAACGGTTGGCGAATCGGCCGGGTGTCAGGTAGCAGTTGGATGTCGTGCCGAGTCACAGTACACTCTTGTGGATCATCTCGAAACAACTCCTGATGTTCTCTGATGAGTTTGATGAGTGAAGCACTATTATCGTCCTGAAAGTGATCATGGATGTTAGTAAGGATTTCCGAATTAGAAAGCGCTGTCTCAGTGTCAGTGCTTTCGGAAGGAGAAGCAGGGAAGGTCTCACTGTGTCTATATGGACCTGTAAAGGTGGAATAGGTGGTTAGCACATTGGGAGGAACACCATGGTAAAGTTTCAGCAGATTGATGTGGCACAGCTGGGTCTTCCGCCGCCTATCAGGGGTATCGAGAACGTAGTTGAAGTTGTTTCGGCACTCCTTAACACGGTAGGGTCCTGAGAACCTGTTTTGTAAAGGAGAACCTGGGATAGGGAAATAGGCAAGAACTAAGTCTCCCGGTTTAAACTTCCTTACTTGGCAGTGCTGGTCGTAACGAGTCTTCATCCTCTCTTGGGCTTTCTGTAGGTTGTTGCTGGCAAAGGAATGGACCCTCTCTAGAATGTGTCGGAGGTTTTGAAGAAAAAGGGGCACATTCTGATGCTCACTGAAGGTGGCATCACGTAGAGAATCCTTGAAAGCCTTGAGATGTGTACGGCACTTACGTCCGTAGAGCATCTCATAAGGAGATACTCCTAGTGACTCGTTGGGAAGACTTCTGAAAATACACATGATGAGATCAAGTTGCCTATCCCAATCCTTTGAGGTCTCATTACAAAACTTTTTTAAGAGTGCCTTGATAGTCTGATGACTACGTTCAAGGGAACCCTGTGAAGCAGGATGATAGGGGCTGGACAGTACCTGTTTGATGTTGAACTCCTCCAGAGTCCGTTTGAAGAGATCACTGGTGAAGTTGGTGCCACAGTCGCTCTGAATCTCCCTCGGAAATCCATACTGGGTGAAGATTTTCAGTAAATTCTTCACCACTGTAGCAGCCGTAATATTTTTCACTGGAACTGCTATCGGGAATCTGGTGGTAGGACACAGGATGGTTAAGATATAGGCGTTGCTGGCACTAGTCCGAGGCAAAGGACCAACACAGTCAATAATAAGTCTGTGGAACGGTTCCTCAGGCACCTGGATGGGTGTCAGTGGTGCTCTGGGAATTGAAACGTTTGGTTTACCTGCTTTCTGACACACGTGGCATTGTTGAACATACTGCTTTACATCATTAACCATACCTGGCCAGTAGTAGTCTTGACGAATCCCATGGTATGTCTTGTTAAACCCGTAAGGTGATAGAGCTCCGTGGGCCAGGTGTAGAATCGTGGGCAGCAGGCTGGTAGGCATCACTAGCTGTTCAACGTTTGCCCAATCGTCATCTTCCTTCAGTTTACTGGGTCTATATCTGCGATAGAGTAATTCGTTCTCCAAGAAGAACCCAGGAACACTGTCGGATTGGGTCTCAGCCTGAAAGAATAATGGTGTCAAGGTAAGATCTTCCCTCTGTAACTTACGGAACTCCAAAGCGGTCAGATTTGGGGGTAGTTTCGAAGGGTCTTGAGGAACAGCGGTAGTAGTAGAGTCAGCTGTCTGCGGTCG
>WNGS01159957.1:9843-24723 GCA_020271785.1 Procambarus virginalis
TCTATAACGGGTCTCACGTAGGCAGTGATTCTAAGGGACGGGGTCTGAAAAAAGGAAGGTACGGCAGGGGAAAAGGGGGGGGGGGTGTAAAAAAAGCCCAAAAAAAAGCCTTCTCATTTAGGTGTTCTGGGGAAGGGGTGAAGGAAAGTACAGAAAATTTGTCAGCCAGTAAGTAGAGTAGCCTGCTGATCGTTATCCTATTTGATATGTGCCTCAGGAGTTGGGTTTAGGGTGGCACATCCACGATCCAGATCTTCTTCTCGAATCTTACAGGTAGGACTGTTCCCACTTCATTGTGTAATGTCCCTTTGGTCTCATAGTCAGGCCGTGATCACCATGTAATCCCATAAACTTACATTTACCGTGGTTAAACTCCAGTAGGCCAGTTGCCGCTGAACCAAAATGCGTCTGCACCCTGTTTAAAAAAGAGATCGCTCTGGAGGATCCTACAAGCCTCGTCTGTCACAACTCTTCTCATTAAGGTTTACGTCCATCCGCAAACATTGACATATTGGATTCCACTCCTGTAAACATGTCATTACGTACATTAGAAAGTAGGATTGGTTCCCAGCACCGATCCGTGAGGTACTTCACTTTTTACTGTATCTCCAGTCCGCCTCCTCGCCCCTTACCATTACCCGTCTGGCTCCTTCCTGTTAGGTATTGCTTCAACCCAGATTCATGGTAGGCCCTTCCACTCAACCTCATGCTGCTCTCAAGCTTGTAGAGCAGATCCTCATGTGCGGTAGCTGTAATCAAAGAACCGTCTGTCAGTGAAAAGACAATAATGCAGTCTGCCGCAGCCGTTCTCTGTGCCTACCTTAACCTTGTTAACTATTATCATATGAAATTACTAGAAGGTTTGTTAAGGCATGATATTCCCTGTTCCAGGAAAAGCACCATGTGGGTGCGTTGTATTAAACCAATGGGACCACAATGCTCTCCATGTGCTACAAACCAGTCGTAGCCTAATGATGCTTTCAAGTATTTTGCATGGGATGCTTGTCAATGATATGGGTCTGTAGCCTCCGCCCTATCACACTTGTCATGAAAGATCGGCATGACATTTGCGTTCTTCCAGCAACTGGGAAAGTCTCCCGACATAAGTGACTTGTTAAAGATCAGTGCCAGAGGCACACGGAGAGCCTGCGCTGCCTCTTAAGTATCCACGGTGATACTTTGTCCTGTCCAACTGATTTAGTTGCATCCAGTGTTGCCAACGGTTTCATTACCATCCTCGTGCGTGTCAACCATCTATATCTGATAGTCTTATCATCTAGGTAATCGCTTCTAACAATGGTGAAGCGGCTCAGGCGCGGTTGTGAACATAACATGAAATTGTGCAAATTCAGTAACCGGTCGCAGATTTCCTTGTCGCTTTCTGTATATGCCCTTACTGAGGTTTACTCAGACCTTGTCACTTGGTCACTTACCGAGACAGCTTCTGTCTTAATAGGGCTAGTGTAGTATTTAGGTTGCATTATTTCGCTTGGACTAGCAATTCATTCTCAAATAGTTCTTTCCGACACTCTGTGCTTATGTTAATGTAAGCATGTCGCTGAGCTCTGTTACAGTCTAATCCGTTGTCGCTGGCGAATGTCCTTTGTCTTCTGTACCTTCTCCACTCCCTCCTGCTTTCCACCCTTGCTTCCTGACAGTGTGTGGTGTGTGGGTGTGTGTGGGTGGTTGTGTGGTGGAGTGGGTAGTAGATGTGTGTGGGGTTAGTGTTGTGTGTGGGTGTGTGTGTGGTGTGTGTGTGGTAGTGTATAGATGTGTGTGTGTGGTGAAGAATTAATGTGTGTGTGGTGAGGTGGTTAAATGTGTTAGTGTGTGGTATAGGATGTGATGTATACTTAAACTAAGTGGTGTGCTTCCGTGGAACAGAAATAGCAAGAGCAAATCAGGGGGAATTAAAAGCGGCAAAAGTCGTGGTGGCCCAGACCGCCTTTCTAACCAATCAGATTTTTCCTCTATTGATGTCCTACTTCACAAGTAGTTCTCATCTAGAACAGCTAGCGGCGCGGAAAACGGAAAAAAGCGACAGCCACACACACACGCAAAACACAACCAACACAGGCACACACACCACACGACACACACACACACACACGAGGTGGTGTTAAGTGGTAGTAACAAAGAAGGACAAGCGAGCTTCAGGGTTGCGGCTGCATCAGAATGAGCTGCCAGACAATTCTTAAGTTATGGGGCGAGTGGGACTCAAGCCGATGAAAGGGGTTAACGATGACCGTGAGGGAGAATTGCGGCGGGGACCCATGGATTGGTGAGCAGAGTTGCTGGTAGAGACTGAAAAACTTGAATGAAGGACATGACACGGAGCATTTACAAAAGACCGCAGGTGGCAAGTGGAACCAAGGCAAAAAGGATGTGTAAGGTCAGAATGGTAAGCGAAGCCAGCTATGTACTCGACTTGAGGGAGTATGGGTCACACCTGAGTGAGTCCGAATGAAGGCAAGGTCACAGTTGTGTCGGCGGGGCCAAGTAATGAGTAAAAGACCAAGCGAATGATAATAAAAATACTGCCATATTGGTAGTTGTGTGGATGTAATTGATAAACCTATCCAGAGGGAGGGTAGGAGGGTGAAGTTGAAAAAGACTGAATTACCGTGAGAGAGTAAGAGCATAATTAAAAGACTGGGAAGGCAAAATGTCCGTCATAGGGTATCGCCCAGGTTGGGAACAGAACGTGTAAGAGACAAAATAGAACATGACTGCAATGATCTGATATGAATTGAATGGTCACCCAGCACATATGCCAAGAACGTTGCAAAAAAGACAGTTTTAAAGCCCGTTCAAAACAAAGTGAACAACGAAAAACAAAAAAAAGCCCGTGGTCAACCAGATGTGGCAAGGGAGTAGAACGAATCAGACCGTGATTAAAAGGACGTGGAGAAATTACAGAAATACCAGAACACAGATGAGAGCAATGGTAGAGCATCAAAAGGTCCAGAATGTAGTACATCCTCAGTGAGGATAGAGCATAATAGACATTTTGAAATGACATCCGCGAGGATAAAACCAAACCACACCAAACCTGCTCCACAGCCACAGCAGAAGGAAAACAGCAGGAAAGACAAGTGATGAAGCTAGGGCGATAAAATCTAGAACAGATACACAGCATAGACAAGAGGGTGGTGTGAGAACGCAACACAGATATTCCAGTGGTACTTCACTATAGAACAAGGAAAATGGCCCTGCACTAAATTAGAGGTGTCAAACCAAGAGCAAAACCTTTGTTAAAGTACAACGCAAACCAGCGTCATGAGGTCAAAAAGTTGTCTGCTGAGCTGGGACTGTGACCAAAAGGCTGTTGGTCGCTGACAGAGATGCTCACGACAATGGATACTTGGAAAAGCATCAACAAGGGGGTTGGGGGTGCAGAAGCACTAAGTGTGCCAATCTCTATGGTGTATAACGGTCACTGGAAACAGGAGACTTACCAGAAAGTTTGGAAGACAGCTAAACGTTGTCCCAATATACAAAGGGTGACAGGCACAAAGAGCACTGAATTGCACAGGCCAGTTTCCTTTACTTGTATACCATGCCAGGTACGGTATGGAGAAGATCGTGAGGAAAGGCTCGTAAGGCATCTAGAGGGAATAACTTTGTAACGCACCCCCAACATGGGTTAGGGATGGTAAATCGGGCCTCACAGGTTTAATAGAATTATGACCAAGCAACAAAAATTAGGCAGGAAAGAGAAGGGTGGGCCGACTGCATTTTCCTGATTGCCAAAAAGCCTTTGACACAGTACCGCACAAAAGGCTGTTAAAAAAGTTGGAGCAACAGGCAGGAGTAAAAGGGAAGGTGCTCCAGTGGATAAGGGAGTACTTAAGCAACAGGAAACAGCGAGTAACGGTGAGGGGGGAGACATCAGAGTGGCGAGATGTCACCAGCGGAGTCCCACAGGGCTCAGTACTTGGACCCATCCTGTTTCTAATATATGTGAACGATCTTCCGGAGGGTATAGACTCATTCCTCTCAATGTTTGCTGATGATGCAAAAATTATGAGAAGAATCAAGACGGATGAAGATAGACAGAGACTACAGGATGACCTGGATAAACTGGAGGAATGGTCTAGAAAATGGCTGCTAAAGTTCAACTCGGGAAAGTGTAAGGTGATGAAATTAGGAGAAGGGAGCAGGAGGCTGAACACAAGGTATCATTTGGGAGGGAAATCCTGCAAGAGTCAAACAGAGAGAAAGATCTGGGGGTTGATATCACACCGAACCTGTCCCCAGAAGCCCACATCAAAAGAATATCATCAGCGGCATATGCTAGACTGGCCAACATAAGAACTGCCTTTAGAAATTTGTGTAAGGAATCTTTCAGAACCCTGTATACCACTTATGTAAGACCAATCCTGGAGTATGCAGCTCCAGCCTGGAGTCCATACCTAGTTAAACACAAGACAAAGTTAGAGAAGATTCAGCGGTATGCCACCAGGCTCGTCCCGGAACTGAGAGGATTGAGCTACGAGGAAAGGCTAAAGGAGCTGAACCTCACATCCCTGGAAAACAGAAGAGTAAGGGGAGACATGATAACCACTTACAAAATTCTCAGGGGAATTGACAGGGCGGACAAAGACAAACTCTTCACCACGGGTGGGACACGAACAAGGGGACACAGGTGGAAACTTAGTACCCAGATGAGCCACAGAGACGTTAGAAAGAATTTTTTCAGTGTCAGAGTAGTTAATAAATGGAATGCACTAGGCAGTGATGTGGTGGAGGCTGACTCCATACACAGTTTCAAATGTAGATATGATAGAGCCCAGTAGGCTCAGGAATCTGTACACCTGTTGATTGACAGTTGAGAGGCGGGACCAAAGAGCCAAAGCTCAACCCTCGCAAGCACAATTAGGTGAGTACAATTAGGTGAGTACACACACACACACACCGCAAGAAGCCCGTAAGAACTGTCTAACTCCCAGGTACCTATTTACTGCTAGGTGGACAGGGGTATTAGAGTGAAAGAAACTCTACCCTTTTTTTCCGCCTACGTCGGGAATCGAACCCGGGCCATTACGACTACGACTACCAAGCGCTGTCCGCTCAGCCGCGAGGTCCCTATGAGTGCGTGCGCGCGTCCGTGCGTGTGAGAGTGTACTTACCTAGTTGTACGTACCTAGTTGTGCCTTCGGGGATTGAGCTCTGGCTCTTTGGTCCCGCATCTCAACTATCAATCAACAGGTGTACAGGTTCTTGATCCAATTGGGCTCTATCATATCTACACTTGAAACTGTGTATGGAGTCAGCCTCCACCACATCACTGCCTAATGCATTCCACCTGTTAACTACTCTGACACTGAAGAAGTTCCTTCTAACGTCTCTGTGGCTCATGTGGGTACTCAGTTTCCACCTGTGTCCCCTTGTTCGCGTTCCACCAGTGTTGAATAGTTTGTTCTTGTTTACGCAGTCGATTCCCGAGGATTTTGTAGGTTGTGATCATGTCTCCCCTTACTCTTCTGTCTTCCAGTGTCGTAAGGTGCATTTCCCGCAGCCTTTCCTCGTAACTCATGCCTCTTAGTTCTGGGACTAGTCTAGTGGCATACCTTTGGACTTTTTCCAGCTTCGTTTTGTGTTTGACAAGGTACGGGCTCCATGCTGGGGCTGCATACTCCAGGATTGGTCTTACATATGTGGTGTACAAGATTCTGAATGATTCCTTACACAGGTTCCTGAATGCTGTTCTGATGTTAGCCAGCCTCGCATATGCCGCAGATGTTATCCTTTTTATGTGGGATTCAGGAGACAGGTTTGGTGTGATATCAACTCCTAGATCTTTCTCTCTGTCCGTTTCATTAAGTACTTCATCTCCTATTCTGTATCCTGTGTCTGGCCTCCTGTTTCCACTGCCTAGTTTCATTACTTTGCATTTGCTCGGGTTGAACTTCAACAGCCATTTGTTGGACCATTCACTCAGTCTGTCTAGGTCATCCTGTAGCCTCCTACTATCGTCCTCAGTTTCAATCCTCCTCATAATTTTTGCATCATCGGCAAACATTGAGAGAAACGATTCTATACCCTCTGGGAGATCATTTACATATATCAGAAACAGTATAGGTCCAAGGACTGACCCCTGCGGGACTCCACTCGTAACGTCTCGCCAATCTGAGACCTCACCCCTCACACTGACTCGTTGTCTCCTGTTGCTTAGGTACTCTTGTATCCAACGGAGTACCTTCCCTTTCACTCCAGCCTGCATCTCCAGCTTTTTCACTAGCCTCTTGTGTGGCACTGTATCAAAGGCTTTCTGACAATTCAAAAATATGCAGTCTGCCCACGCTTCTCTTTCTTGCCTGATTTTTGTTGCCTGGTCGTAGAATTCAAGTAACCCTGTGAGGCAGGACCTGCCATCCCTGAACCCATGTTGATGCTGTGTTACAAATTTCCTTCGCTCCAGGTGTTCCACTAGCTTTCTTCGCACAATCTTCTCCATTAGCTTGCATGGTATGCAGGTTAGGGACACTGGCCTGTAGTTCAGTGCCTCCTGTCTATCCCCTTTCTTGTATATCGCGACTACGTTAGCTGCTTCCCAAATATCTGGCAGTTCCCCTGTTGCCAATAATTTGTTATACACTATGGAGAGTGGTAGGCACACTTCTTTTGCTCCTTCCTTTAGAACCCATGGGGAGATTCCATCTGGGCCTATAGCCTTTGTCACATCCAACTCCAGTAAACACTTCCTTACTTCCCCGCTGGTAATCTCAAACTCTTCCAGTGGTTCCTGGTTAGCAATTCCCTCTCTTATCTCTGGAATTTCTCCTTGCTCTAAGGTGAAGACCTCCTGGAATTTTTTATTCAGTTCCTCACACACTTCCTTGTCGTTTGTAGTGAATCCTTCTGCCCCTATCCTTAATTTCATAACCTGTTCCTTTACTGTTGTTTTTCTCCTGATGTGGCTATGCCGCAATTTAGGCTGAATCTTTGCCTTGCTTGCGATGTCATTTTCGTATTGTCTTTCCGCCTCTCTTCTCATCCTGACATATTCATTCCTGGCATTCTGGTATCTTTCTCTGCTCTCCAGTGTCCTGTTATGTGTGTGTGTGTGTGTGTGTGTGTGTGTGTGTGTGTGTGTGTGTGTGTGTGTGTGTGTGTGCATGAGAGCGAGTGTGCTTATATCAAACATGATTTTGGAAATTTCACAATGAAATCCGGTGAATATTTGGATGAGAAATCAGCCCACGGGGTGAATCCCCCCCCCCCTCTCTCTGTCAGTCACCGGAAACATTCTGCTCAAATTTCTGGCGATTTTTCCCCGATAGTTTGAATATATTTCCCTGACTCATGATGGAGGTCTTCGAGTAATCTGACTACTGAGCCTTCTTTATCAGAGGTCCTGGTTGGGCAGTTTTTATATATATTTGTACACTTTACTTTTACACCCTGTGGTACACTGTGCCTCTACACCCTGTGGTACACTGTACCTCTACACCCTGTGGTACACTGTGCCTCTACACCCTGTGGTACACTGTACCTCTACACCCTGTGGTACACTGTGCCTCTACACCCTGTGGTACACTGTGCCTCTACACCCTGTGGTACACTGTGCCTCTACACCCTGTGGTACACTGTGCCTCTACACCCTGTGGTACACTGTACCTCTACACCCTGTGGTACACTGTGCCTCTACACCCTGTGGTACACTGTACCTCTACACCCTGTGGTACACTGTGCCTCTACACCCTGTGGTACACTGTACCTCTACACCCTAAGGTACAGTGTACCGCTACACCTTAAGGTACAGTGTACCTCTACACCTTAAGGTACAGTGTACCGCTACACCTTAAGGTACAGTGTACCGCTACACCTTAAGGTACACTGTACCGCTACACCTTAAGGTACACTGTACCTCTACACCTTAAGGTACAGTGTACCTCTACACCTTAAGGTACAGTGTACCTCTACACCTTAAGGTACACTGTACCGCTACACCTTAAGGTACACTGTACCTCTACACCTTAAGGTACACTGTACCTCTACACCTTAAGGTACAGTGTACCTCTACACCCTAAGGTACAGTGTACCTCTACACCCTAAGGTACAGTGTACCGCTACACCTTAAGGTACAGTGTACCTCTACACCTTAAGGTACAGTGTACCTCTACACCTTAAGGTACAGTGTACCTCTACACCCTAAGGTACAGTGTACCGCTACACCTTAAGGTACACTGTACCTCTACACCTTAAGGTACAGTGTACTGCTACACCTTAAGGTACAGTGTACCGCTACACCTTGAGGTACACTGTACCTCTACACCTTAAGGTACACTGTACCTCTACACCTTAAGGTACAGTGTACCGCTACACCTTAAGGTACAGTGTACCTCTACACCTTAAGGTACAGTGTACCTCTACACCTTAAGGTACAGTGTACCTCTACACCTTAAGGTACACTGTACCTCTACACCTTAAGGTACAGTGTACCTCTACACCTTAAGGTACACTGTACCTCTACACCTTAAGGTACAGTGTACCTCTACACCTTAAGGTACAGTGTACCTCTACACCTTAAGGTACACTGTACCTCTACACCTTAAGGTACACTGTACCTCTACACCTTAAGGTACAGTGTACCTCTACACCTTAAGGTACAGTGTACCTCTACACCCTGTGGTACACTGTTATGATTAAATATACATTGAATTGCCAAAGAAAATAATAACACGTGTTGTTTGTTTTAATTCCAAACATTGCCAAATATATATATATATATATATATATATATATATATATATATATATATATATATATATATATATGTCGTACCTAGTAGCCAGAACGCACTTCTCAGCCTAGTATGCAAGGCCCGATTTGCCTAATAAGCCAAGTTTTCATGAATTAATATATTTTCACAAATGTTTTTCTTATGAAATAATAAAGATACCCATTTCATTATGTATGAGGTCAATTTTTTTTTATTGGAGTTAAATTAACGTAGATATATGACCGAACCTAACCAACCCTACCTAACCTAACCTATCCTATCTTTATAGGTTAGGTTTGGTTAGGTAGCCGAAAAAGTTAGGTTAGGTTAGGTTAGGTTAGGTAGGTTAGGTAGTCGAAAAATAATAATTCATGAAAACTTGGCTTATTAGGCAAATCGGGCCTTGCATAGTAGGCTGAGAAGTGCGTTCTGGNTCTACATGGGTACCATCGAACAAAAGGTCTTAGTCGACATGAACTTGAAACCAGCCATATACTGCAGGTATGTTGACGACATTTTTACACAGGTACCGGATGTCAGACATCTGCAGGAACTGAAGGAGGCATTTGAGCGGAATTCTGTGTTGCGTTTCACTTATGAGATGGAGAAGGATGGGAAGCTGCCCTTTCTAGATGTAACAGTCATGGAAAGGAGCGGAGGCTTCCACACTGCAGTCTACACTAAGGAACAAACATAGCTTCTCCAATGGTTTCGTTGAAGACATCATAAGAAGGAAGGTGAAACGCCATGCAACCTCTGAAGAGACAACTAACTCAACACCTGTACCCCCTATTAGACTATTTTACAGGAACTTCTTTTCCACAGCTCATAAAACGGAGGAAAGGGTCCTGAAAGATATTGTTATTAGGAACGTTATCCCTACAGACAAAAATCAGAAGATACAATTGACGATTTACTATAAAACCAAAAAAAACGCCAACCTACTCATGAGAAACTCTCCAGACACAAAGCAGAACGCTTTAAAAGAGACCAACATCGTCTATACCTTCAAATGCCCTTGGGGACTGTAAGCCTCAAAGAACTCAGTATATAGGCAAGACAACAACATCTCTTTCTAGGCGATT
This sequence comes from Procambarus virginalis, assembly GCA_020271785.1. NCBI lineage: Eukaryota > Metazoa > Arthropoda > Malacostraca > Decapoda > Cambaridae > Procambarus > Procambarus virginalis. The sequence continues at coordinate 19,657 of WNGS01159957.1, forward strand.
AACGATGCATAAGCAACAGGGCTCCATTAAGGAACATATAATCTCTTCCCACAACCAGACCATCACCAGAGAAGTCTTAACAAAAAACACGGAAATCATCGATAGATACAGCGATAGAAGGCGGCTTGATATCTGCGAGGCACTACACATTAAGAAGTCAACACCAGCAATCAACAGCCAAGTAATGCACAACTATATTCTACCCACTTCAAGACTCCGCACCAATATAGAAGCATCAAGAAATATGGGCCAATAGGCCCTTTGCAGTTACTTCCATTCTTCCCTTTAATTTACCCAGTTAATACCCATTGTTTCGTGCTCTGTCTTGTGTTGAACTTTTGTTCACCTCATCCAAAACTGTTGTAACATATCACCTCACCCAAATGCAGGTATAAAATGAAAGCTGTTTAAATCATAGCATAATAGAACTCTGTTTAGTGTTTGCAGGTTATATTGTGTGTGTGTGTAAACTAAAGTCTTTGAAAATGTAATAAGTTATTACGAAACGCGTTCAAGTGTCGCGTCAGACTAGAAATAAAAAATTTTGGAGAATTGATTTTTCATTACCATCAACAGTGAAAAGAAACATAAGAAATATTGAGAAAATTCGTGTTAGAATTATTAATCTTACTTTTTCGGTCATATTTAATAATATATATATATATATAATATATATATAATATATATATATATATATATATATATGCACACACACACACACACACACACACATACACTACACACACACACACACACACACAACACACACACACACACATACACACACACATAATGAAACTCATTATGAGGCAATGGCAGTGAACCAGCATTTTAGTAATACCAGCCACCTTCCTTAACTCACTCTGTCACGAAAAGACAATAGCCAAATCCACCCGCAACTCTACTGAATTCCCAGATAGGTTCTTACACCCGTCCCTGGAGGGTGTGTAAGAATGTGGAGCCCATTACCCGCAGGCCACAGTGTAGGCGGACCACGTGTAAAATCCTAGTTGGCTCCAGTTCCCAACCAAGATTTTTAGGTAAAAATTATATTAAAACATGAATGAACGTTTTAGTTATGTTAGACGAGGATATGTTAGGTTAGGAAGGTTAAGTGAGGATAGGTTTGGTTAGGTAAGTTAAGTGAGGAATTAAGTGAGGATTTAAGTGAAAATTAATCGACAAAAGTACCCCTGGAGAGTGAGATCATTAGTGAGCGTTGTTGTAATAACCTGTAATAACTCCACACTCAAGACGGTCATTACCAGCCCTCTGAGGATTACCTGTGCACGATTTCGAGAGTTTTTGCCGTTTTTTTTAACTCTCTCAGTTCGTACTTGGGTGAGACTTTCCTGGTACTTGATCCACGAGGCTGTTTGTGTGGGTAGCACTTATAATGAGATATAAACCTGTACTCCCCAGGTGTGTACTCTACCCAGGTGTGTACTCTAACCAGGTGTGTACTCTAACCAGGTGTGTACTCTAACCAGGTGTGTACTCCCCAGGTGTGCACGCCCCAGGTGTGTGCTCCCCAGGTGTATACTCCCCAGGTGTGTACTCGCCAGGTGTGTACTCCCCCAGGTGTGTACTCCCCCAGTGTGTACTCCCCCAGGTGTGTACTCCCCCAGGGTGTACTCCCCAGGTGTGTACCCCCCAGGTGTGTACTCCCCCGGTGTGTACTCCCCAGGTGTGTACTCCCAGGTGTGTACTCCCCAGGTGTGTACCCCCAGGTGTGTACTCCCCAGGTGTGTACCCCCCAGGTGTGTACCCCCAGGTGTACTCACTAGTTGTACTCACCTAGTTGTGCTTGCGGGGTTGAGCTCTGGCTCTTTGGTCCGCCTCTCAACCGTCTCCCCCAGGTGTGTACTCCCCAGGTGTGTACTCCCCAGGTGTGTACTCCCCATGTGTGTACTCCCCAGGTGTGTACTCCCCAGGTGTGTACTCCCCAGGTGTGTACTCCCCAGGTGTGTACTCCCCGTGTGTGTACTCCCCAGGTGTGTACTCACCCAGGTGTGTACTCCCCAGGTGTGTACCCCCCAGGTGTGTACCCCCAGGTGTGTACTCCCCCAGGGTGTACCCCCCAGGTGTGTACTCCCCCAGGTGTGTACTCCCCAGGTGTGTACTCCCCATGTGTGTACTCCCCAGGTGTGTACCCCCAGGTGTGTACTCCCCCAGGTGTGTACTCCCCAGGTGTGTACCCCCAGGTGTGTACTCCCCCAGGTGTGTACTCCCCATGTGTGTACTCCCCAGGTGTGTACTCCCCAGGTGTGTACTCCCCAGGTGTGTACTCCCCAGGTGTGTACTCCCAGGTGTGTACTCCCAGGTGTGTACTCCCCAGGTGTGTTAGGAACGTTAAACACTAAGACTTGCTCGCCATAAGCCTGGACTAAATTCCTTCACAGATTACAAACAGAACTAAATAAAATTCATCAAAAATAGCACGTGTGTGTGGGGGAAAAAAATTAATGGTCCATAAAAGACAAAAGAGATTTAGCTTTGAAGCTGTTTTATACCCCCCCCCCCCTGGTCTCTTTATCTGCATTGGGTGTGACGTCTGAGTACGTCAGTGGTCGCTAAAGAGAGCGGCCGCTATGACAAGGTGGTTTCAAATAGCCTCAGCTATCATCATCTTTTGTACAGTCACTGATGGTCCAGTGGTTTAAGGGATGCAGTTACTCCTCCCTCTCTGTTCTCTCTCTCTCTCTCTCTCTCTCTCTCTCTCTCTCTTTGCAAATAAGAATGGGAGAGGGAATTTTATTTGTTTAAATGTGCCAGCCATCTCCGTCAAACTCATTTGTGAACGATTGGGCCGTAATATAATGACAAAGAGCTCCCGTACTGATGGAAGGAATCAAGCATATGTTTTTTGGGGAAAAAGTTAGAAGTTAAGATATTCAATATTTTCCGTGGGAGATGAGAATGGCCAGAAGGTTATTTTTCTGTCCCTCTTTATGAGACGGAAAACCAGACCATTTTTAGGTCTTTGTGATTCTTGAGTTGCTTGGAGAACCTATTTTTTTCTGTCGTTATTCTTTATGTCTAAGAACATGTGGAGTGAAAGAGAGTAGAGCCATTTTGGTGTTCATTTTACTTTTTGAAAGATGTTCAGTCTTTACTCAACATCTTACAGTGTAGTCCGTCCTGACAGTGTAGTCCATCCTGACAGTGTAGCCCGTCCTGACAGTGTAGCCCGTCCTCACTGTGTTCTCCGTCCTGACAGTGTAGCCCGTCCTCACAGTGTAGTCCGTCCTGACAGTGTAGTCCATCCTCACAGTGTAGCCCGTCCTCACAGTGTAGTCCGTCCTGACAGTGTAGTCCATCCTCACAGTAGCCCGTCCTCACAGTGTACCCGTCCTCACAGTGTTGTCCGTCCTGACAGTGTAGCCCGTCCTGACAGTGTAGCCCGTCCTGACAGTGTTGTCCGTCCTGACAGTGTAGCCCGTCCTGACAGTGTAGCCCGTCCTGACAGTGTAGTCCGTCCTGACAGTGTAGCCCGTCCTCACAGTGTTGTCCGTCCTGACAGTGTAGCCCGTCCTGACAGTGTAGCCCGTCCTCACAGTGTTGTCCGTCCTGACAGTGTAGCCCGTCCTCACAGTGTAGTCCGTCCTCACAGTGTAGTCCGTCCTCACAGTGTAGCCCTTCCTGACAGTGTAGTCCGTCCTCACAGTGTAGCCCGTCCTCACAGTGTAGCCCGTCCTCACAGTGTAGCCCGTCCTCACAGTGTAGTCCGTCCTCACAGTGTAGCCCGTCCTCACAGTGTAGCCCGTCCTCACAGTGTAGCCCGTCCTGACAGTGTAGCCCGTCCTCACAGTGTAGTTCGTCCTCACAGTGTAGTCCGTCCTCACAGTGTTGTCCGTCCTCACAGTGTAGTCCGTCCTCACAGTGTAGTCCGTCCTCACAGTGTAGCCCGTCCTCACAGTGTAGTCCGTCCTGACAGTGTAGCCGTCCTCACAGTGTAGTCCATCCTCAGTGTAGTCCTCCTCAGTGTAGTCCGTCCTGACAGTGTAGCCCGTCCTGACAGTGTAGCCCGTCCTGACAGTGTAGCCCGTCCTCACAGTGTAGTCCGTCCTCACAGTGTAGTCCGTCCTCACAGTGTAGTCCGTCCTCACAGTGTAGTCCGTCCTCACAGTGTAGTCCGTCCTCACAGTGTAGTCTGTCCTCACAGTGTAGCCCGTCCTCACAGTGTAGCCCGTCCTCACAGTGTAGTCCGTCCTCACAGTGTAGTCCGTCCTCACAGTGTAGGCCGTCCTCACAGTGTAGTCCGTCCTCACAGTGTAGTCCGTCCTCACAGTGTAGCCCGTCCTCACAGTGTAGTCTGTCCTCACAGTGTAGCCCGTCCTCACAGTGTAGCCCGTCCTCACAGTGTAGCCCGTCCTCACAGTGTAGCCCGTCCTCACAGTGTAGCCCGTCCTCACAGTGTAGTCCGTCCTCATAAACAAATGTTTGGTAATCCAGTCACGTTTATGAACCAAAAACACTTTACTCACGACTCACAGTTAATGACGTTCGAACTAGTACTGAACACTGCTTCACTCACCACCAGTGTTCGAACCCCACCTCTCTAAACGATCCACACACGCGCTGGAAATAGTAATTGCCAAGACGACCAAACTAATCTATCCAAAATACTCCACCACGAGGCTACATGTCCCAAAATATCTCACCAGAGATATAATTCCTCAAAAAATAGTCCATTTACATAGCACCGTCGAGTCAAGATGTGAAGGGACCTTGACAACGTGTCACGACGTCTTCCAATCACATCCTGGAGACGCCAATCGCTGCCAGCGATTAGAAACAGGCGCTCAAAATCACGTTAACACGCCTCCGCTTCCCTCCCGGCCAAGGAGAATGTCTTAATCGGGAACACTTGCGAGTGTCGCGCCACCTACGTCACTCCCTCCTCACATTACCGTCACTCTCTCGGTAGCGTAATGACTTGAGATCGACGAGAGGGGGGTTGGTCGCTCATGTCGTTCACTCATCATCGTTAACGACCTGGTCTCCTGTGTAATGAGTCGTTGGGGTACTGTGGTGTGCTCCTGCCCCCTGGGGTAGTCACCCCCG
>WNGS01159959.1:0-18944 GCA_020271785.1 Procambarus virginalis
CATCTACACCACCTACACCACCATGGGTATGTTGAGGCGGGGGCAGCAGGATGTGTTGGCCTGGACTATCAGAAGCAGAGTTAAACACTGCCGGAGACTGGAGCAGGTACAGCGGGTAAACGGCGGGAGTACGCCTCACCTAACAATCCACGTTGGCTCCACCTTTAAGGCTTGTGTTCTCCAGATGCTGATGGTCAACACATGCACTAAACAATGTGTCTTCTGCTTACTACTAGTTCTGCCTGCACGAGCCACCTCTCAGCTCTTGGACCCCGCCTTTTCTAACCTTCGGGTGTCTAATATACCGACTCACGATCAAATTTTCTCACATATCTACTACATATATTTCTAGCGCACACATACATTCCCAGGATGTGGCCCTCAGCAGCTTGTGTAATTCATGGGTAAATATTTACTGTTAAGTAAACAGGGACATCAGGCGAAAGAAACACTGCATAACTGTTTCTGCCTTGACAGGGAATCTAACCCAGGCTCTTATAACTAAGATCACCGGGCGCTATCTGCTCATGTTTGTGCATGCACGCGCGCGCGTATGTGCGTGTGTACTCACCTAGTTGTGCTTGAGGAAGGCGGGGGTGAGCTCTGGTTCTCTGGTCCCGCCTCTGTGTGCGTGTAATAATAGGCTAAGATATTAAAAGTAATGATTATATAAGAGGAAGAGAGATTAGAGAGGAAGGTGGAGGTGACGCTCAATACGAGGAGCAGTGAGTGGTGACCCACGCGGGGGAGTGGTCTTGTGGCGCCACCTGTGGCCCTCTTGAGGCACCCGGTGCCACGCTCACTTGTCCTCCCGCTTGTTTACTCTACGGTGCCACCCTCACCATAGTTGTCCTTCCGCTTGTTTACTCTACGGTGCCACCCTCACCATAGTTGTCCTTCCGCTTGTTACTCTACGGTGCCACCCTCACCACAGTTGTCCTCCCACTTGTTTACTCTACGGTGCCACCCTCACCATAGTTGTCCTCCCGCTTGTTTACTCTACGGTGCCACCCTCACCATAGTTGTCCTCCCGCTTGTTTACTCTACGGTGCCACCTCACCATAGTTGTCCTTCCGCTTGTTTACTCTACGGTGCCACCCTCACCACAGTTGTCCTTCCGCTTGCTTACTCTACGGTGCCACCCTCACCATAGTTGTCCTTCCGCTTGTTTACTCTACGGTGCCACCCTCACCACAGTTGTCCTCCCGCTTGTTTACTCTACGGTGCCACCCTCACCATAGTTGTCCTCCCGCTTGTTTACTCTACGGTGCCACCCTCACCATAGTTGTCCTCCCGCTTGTTTACTCTACGGTGCCACCCTCACCATAGTTGTCCTTCCGCTTGTTTACTCTACGGTGCCACCCTCACCATAGTTGTCCTTCCGCTTGTTACTCTACGGTGCCACCCTCACCACAGTTGTCCTTCCGCTTGTTTACTCTACGGTGCCACCCTCACCACAGTTGTCCTCCCGCTTGTTTACTCTACGGTGCCACCCTCACCATAGTTGTCCTCCCGCTTGTTTACTCTACGGTGCCACCCTCACCATAGTTGTCCTCCCGCTTGTTTACTCTACGGTGCCACCCTCACCATAGTTGTCCTCCCGCTTGTTTACTCTACGGTGCCACCCTCACCATAGTTGTCCTCCCGCTTGTTTACTCTACGGTACCTCCCTCACAGTGTTGTGCACGTGTCTTGTACATGTCCACTCACATCACTACAAATAAACACCCAATATTTAAAGTGAAAATATAACCACCAATGTTCCCATCTATGACTATCCATTTTTCAAAGCCATAATGCCAAACTATTTTGAATACACGAGTATTTTGTATGTGGTGATCCATGTCTCCACTGTTTCTTCTTTCATCCATGACGTGAGGCCTATCATCTCCCAACTTCGGTTTCGAAAGGTGTTTATTTTTTTTTTGTCCTTGAAAGTCTTAAAGCCTTGAACAAATCCACAAGGGCCTTGACTAGGGTTCGAACCTACGTCCGAGAGGAACCAGACGCTGCCTTAATCGACTGAACGGTTACTGCAGTCTCTCCTAGACAAACCAGGTTTGTGTCTCGGAGAGACTGCAGGAACCGTTGGTAAATCGGGATGATTTCCCGGCTGCAATTCTTTTTACCATGTCGTAGCTCAGTCGATTAAAGCGGCGTCTGGGATCCTCTCTGACGTAGATTCGAACCCTCGTCACAGCCCTTGTGGATTTGTTCATTTGAAGCATCACGCTATTGTGATGTGTGTGTGTCTTAAAGCCTTTCTTGAACTACTCACGCATCTCGTTTTCTGTGAGAATGCGTCATGGTATCATCAGTCTGATCATACGCTCCTGCTCTTGTTTACCTCCTCAAGTATATATATATACAGGCGCTTTCAGCTTCTGCAGCCACCTCGTTTTCACATTTGTTAAATAATTGCTCATCGGTATACGATTACGATAACCGAACGACACTGGAATCGTTAGGCCATGAAGTCCTACATTAGGTTAGTTTAGCTTGGGTAGACTACATAGGTTAGTTAGGGTTGGTAAGCTATAAGTTAGGTTAGGCCTACACGGCCTACAATAGTTAGGTCAAACAGACTACACAGGTTAGAACATGGATATAGCTGGGAAGACCACAGGCTAAGGGCGTGCTGAAGAGCGCGCGGAGGGAAAGACGGAACATGAAGAGGAAGACGACTGCGAGAGGTAGGAGTTAGGAGATAAGAAAGAGGAGTAAGGATAAGGACAAGTGAAATGGGAAAGGGGGGGGGGGAAGGGGGGGAGAAGCCAGCAGCAGCTGTTGGCTCCGGGAGTAAACAAATCCTTGGTGGTGCTCTCTTTGGCTAAATATAACGTACGCCACACGCCCCCCTCCCACAACTCTCCCCCACCCTCCCCCACACACACACACCTCCCGGCTCACCGTCCCTCCCACACACACACACCTCCCTGCTCACTGTCCCACACAACACACACACACACACACACACACAACACACACACACACACACACACCACACCACACACACACACACACACACACACACACACCTGGAGGTCTTCACATTAGAGCAAGGAGAAGTTCCAGAAACAAGAGAGGGAATATCTAACAGGGCACCACTGGAGGAGTTTGTTTACCAGTGGGGAGGTAAGGAAGCCTTTGGTAGAGTTGGATGTGACAGGCTACAGGCCCCAATGACTTCTCATCATGGATACTACTATAATAATATTAATAATAATAATAATAATAATAATAACTCCCAGACCCCCATCAAGCAGGTATCAAGCAGGTGATGTTTCGGTGTGGTGAGGCATCACCAATGGAGTCCCACAGGGATCAGTCCTTGGACCTTCCCTGTTTCTGATCTATGAAAATGATCTCCCTGGTGGAATAGACTCGTTCCTCTCAATGTTTGCTGTTGATGCAAAATTATGAGGTGAATTAGGACCGAGGAAGATAGCAAGACGCTACTAGATACTAGGGAGCCGGTCGGCCGAGCGGACAGCACGCTGGACTTGTGATCCTGTGGTCCTGGGTTCGATCCCAGGCGCCGGCGAGAAACAATAGGCAGAGTTTCTTTCACCCTATGCCCCTGTTACCTAGCAGTAAAATAGGTACCTGGGTGTTAGTCAGCTGTCACGGGCTGCTTCCTGGGGGTGGAGGCCTGGTCGAGGACCGGGCCGCGGGGACACTAAAAAGCCCCGAAATCTTCTCAAGATAACCTCAAGAAGATGATCTAGACAAACTGAAATATAAGCAAGTTTATTGAGGTATAATTACACACGAGGGTGTGAGACCTTAACATACCACATAGTTTACACTTGTGTCATTAACAACTATCCCATATTGCCAGTAATATTGGTACCCAAGCCTGAGCCACATGTGCACACAGTCACTCCAAGCATGTCTCCTTTTACCATAAGTGAAATGTTGGTGTTTTGACTCACACACCTGTAGTGTTGCATGGTGTTACTTCCCTCATACATTATGCCTCTCCTCTCCTCTTCTGCCTCTCCCTGAATATTTCTGATTTTGGTTCTTATTGTCTCATTGTGAAAACATTCAATGTCAACTTGTGGTTATGATGTGGCGCGTTTGGCCAGGTCATCCGCCACCTTGTTGAGCACTATTCCAACAAGAGATGGAATCCACGTGAATTCCACTTTGAGACCTTTCAACTGTATCCTATTTATCTTTTTCTTTCAATCCTCGACTATTTACATGGAGATCAGTTTTCGACTGTTTAAGCACAATCAAGTGCTCTTGACAAACTGAAGGAACGGTCCAACAAATGGCTACTAAAATTCAACCCAAGTAAATGTAAGGCAATGAAACTAGGCGGAGGGAACAGGTGACTGAACACAAGGTACCATCTGGGAAGTGAAATCCTGCAAGAGTCAAACAAATAGAAAGATCTGGGGATTGATATCACACCGAACCTGTCTCTAGAAGTCCACACCAAAAGATATCATCAGCGGCGTATGCATGGTTGGCTAATATTAGAACTGCCTTTAGAAACTTTTATAAGGAGTCATTCAGAACCTTGTATACCACATATGTAAGACCAATCCAGGAGTATGCGGCCCTAGTGTGAGGAGATGTAGAATCTCCTCAGCTAGTTTTCCTAGTTTCTAGAATAGGCTAGTCGCTCTAGGGACTCTAGAAACTGAAGCTTTCAAATTTACATATACTTGTGGGGTGTCATATGAAAGCTTATGTTAAATGCTGGCAGTTAAAACTAATGAGAGGTCTGTGATTGCTCTGTAGAGAGAATTACAGCAAAATTTGCCTGTTCTGTGAAACAGAGAGGGTAGTATAACAAAAACCGTTAGAGGTGGAGGGGGGACAGTGGGGCGAACGCTGCCTCCCCCCCACCAAGGGAGACGTTGAGACGTTGTGTTAGGCCTCACCCTCCTTGTGACGTCACGCCACGCCACAGGCGAGGGGCCCGTGTGATTGGTCTAAGCACCCCTACTCCTATGCCGAGTTTTGGCGCGAAAAGCTGTCATTGGAAGCGGCATCAGGACCAGTGCCGGCTTCCTGCTGATTGGTCAAGACAAGGTAGGGGGAGAAATATGGGCATGTGAGCCTCTCTAGCCGCCAAGAGAGTTCAGTTTGAATTGGGCAGCCAGGGTGTGAGTAGTGTCTAGGTGGGGGGTGGCGGGCCTGCCACCCCCACCACCGTTATCGCTCCTGTCGTTCTGTTTACTCATATTGCATGGCACTCCAGCCACCCTGGGTGTGTCGAAGCCCAAAATTGCGAGAAACTGGGACTTGGACTTTGAATTGCGCCCGACGTCGTCCATGGGGAGGTGACGCCGGCCAGTGTCACTCCTGTAACCCCAGTGTAAGAGCGAGTCATGCTCTGGTATGATGGGGTTGTTAGTGATTCCCCATCCAAGTGTGTATGGCACGCGGCCACCCAGGCCGCCCTCTGGCCACCCAGGCCGCCCTCTGGCCACCCGCCGGCCGCCCAGTCACCCACCCATGCGGCCCGGGCGGCCCGGCCCGGCCACCCACCTTACACCGCGCGCGAGCTGCTCGGGTGGGGTGGGGTGGGGTGCTGTGACGTCACGCGCCACCCGTGGCCACCCTCCTGAAGGCCACGCAGTGGCCACATGTTGGCCACCACCTTTGGCCACCCCCTTGGCCACATTCCCAGGACAGCCTAGGCCACATCTTGTCGACGCACGAGGAGCAAGCTAAGTGTTGACAGCCAGGTGGTAAGGACCTGGGAAATGAGGAAATGTGTGGACGGAAACGTGAGTACTTTATCAGTGTATAACAGGGTCTCAGTTATATGAGAATAAGTGAAAAGTTGTGTGAGCCCCTAGCCCGGCCAGGCTAGGGAAGTAGCTGAGACGCCCGTCTGTGGCATGCCCAGGTGACTGTGGGGCAGTACCTGGAGAGGGAAATTGTCACTGTAAATCACGTAGTGTTATAATTATATATCTGTAGATATATTGTTGTGTGTAGACTGACTGGAGTTTGGGACCAGTCAGTGTAGAGTAATCATCATATAATGATCCAGTCTGGCGATTCTGTATAATCGTCCAGCCTTGGTTAGTGCCATGGTACCTCATTATGTAATTAGGCCAGGTTAGAGTTAATTAAGCAGACCCGTGGGGCAGGGTTATTAGTGGATATCCTGAGGTCTGTATATGTCCTGGTGATTAATTTACATTGTTTATGTAAGGCATTTCCATGTGTTTCATTTGCATGATTGTTGTACTGTGTTGTGTGGTGAGTCAGTAGATGTGATCGCTGACTGATTGCCTAATGATGTCATTAGCATGGGGGGCATGCTGACGGTATCATTATGTGCAGGTTTGTGCAGTGTTATCAGGTATACGATATTACTGTCCTAGGAACTGTGTTGAGGATTTAAAGGGACCCTTTGAGTATTCAGGGAAATTCTCAGTCACTTAATGGGAGCGAGCAATTTGTTAATTTGCCTAATTATGGGAGAATTAGTGCCAGCTGTCCGCGTAGAGCGACGGTGTCTTATATTAACGTATATTGTCTTGCTGAAGCCACCGGGATCGGGCGATCTTTTGCAACGTTTGCAAGATTAGAGGGGCAGTAATATGGATACCTTGATTGTTGCAAAACCGTGTGTCACTACTGTGTGGGCATAGTAATTAACGAGTTGCAGTAGTCGCAACTGTATGTGGGCAGTGCTATTTTATGTTTTGCATGCCATTATATGTGTGACCTGTGTAACCTTAGGGTTACTTTGTTTCTTTGAGTTGTGTGGAGTACTTAAGGATTCAGTGAGTTAATTAGGGGTAATTAACTGGATAAGGGGGTGCACACTTGAAGTTGTTGAATGAGTGAGTGCTGTTATGGGAGAACAGTGTTGAACTTGAGCTTGTGGGAATACGTGTCCGGTGCAATTAATTGTCCGTGTGACAATTAATTGACCACTCTAGCTAATTATGTAATTAGCATTCTCATCATGAATTCACGTAGTGGGAGAGGATCTGTCAGAGTCTGTCAGTGATAGTGCTAACGTCAGTTGCTCGAGACTAACTGCCTTTCAGGGTTGGGGCAATTAGTGGCTCATGATAATTAGTGGAGTAATTAACGTCTGGAGTCTTGAGGACTCAGATGACTCGGTAAAGCGAGGTCATGGGGTTAGCATAATACGTTATATTAATCATATTCTGTCTGGTGACAGTGGATTAAGTTGCACTCATTGTTAATTAGGGTAATTAACTCCTCTTCCGTGAATTCACAGTGTTTGATGAGACCTGCTTAGGCAGTGCGGAGTGAGACGTATTTATGTATGATTAATTATCGGTCCTGGTGACAGTTAATTAATTGCTCAAGGCTAATTAGGGTAATTAGCACTCATTAGTAAGTAAACGTAATTAGTGATACACAGACTGTTGAGAAGCCACCCACTTGGGGTAGGCTTAGTTAACGTAACTCAATTGGGATGTAATTAGTGGTCCGTTTGACCTTAATTAAGAATTACTCACTGAATACTTGCAAGGAGTCAAGTGTGATGTAATTTAAGAGTTTGAGTTATTGTGACAAGAGGACTTGTGTTAACGTAGAGTACTATCATGTTGTGTCTAGCGTGAGACACTTGTTTGTGATTAAAGTAGTACTTGTTGCTGACTGCTGTGATCAGTCAATTTCCATCATTATTCACATAATCAATGTTGCAATTGATTAAGGCAATTTCTTTTGGTTATCGTCTAGTGACGAGGGTAAAGTAACTTAGGGATGAGTGGAGCTGTGTCCCAGAATCCCACCTTGCCTGACTGTGTTCACTTTAGTTGTGATAGGGGTGAGTCACTGTTAGACTACCCACCTGATTACGGGGGTCGCTCCTGTTGGACTGGAGGACCTTAAGCTTGTGATTAGAGTAGTTGCCACTAGGAAGTCGTGTCACTATTGATTGCTTGCTTGTGTCATCAGTGGACGAATTGTTCAGTTAGTTCATGTTGTCAGCCCGAAGTGTCAGCAGGATGGAGCCTGCTGTCATTTCTCGAGGGGCTGTTGAATAGCTGTGTTGCAAATGCCACTGGTTGGACTGTAACGTAATTAAATCACACGCTGTGGTGTAACTTAGTCTGTGATATTTTTCTTTGAGTTTGCAATATTGCGTCATCAGTGGGCACACCTGTGTTCAGGTTAGTTCAGTATGCAGCCACACAGCAAGGGTTGCTATTTAGCTGTTGGTTATGGTGCCACTGGATGGACATTAACGTAAAGATTAATTTGAGGAAGGGTGCTGGAGTTGCCAGTGAACCCATTAGTTATTGATGTCATTGAAAGGCTACTGATTTGATTGCATTGCAACCGCTATTGCAGGTGTAGACTGCACTGAGGCGTAGAACAGTTAGGAGGTTACTGGAGACGTGTTCCAGAACTCACTGTGTCATTTGTTGTAATTGTGATTATAGATCTGTTAGTTCTTGCTTGCGTGTTGATTCCTCTGTGGGCACGCTTATGTTCGAGTAACGTCATTGACATTCTTTTGTTTTGATGTAGTAGTCTAGTCTCTTGTTATAATAAATTGTTATTTGTTAACAGTCTTTGATGTCAACCTTCAACTATTCTGTACCACTCCCATTGTTCTGATATATATTTGATATTGTTGTTTTAAATCTTTGATATGACGGCTGCGCTCTTGGGAATTCGAATTCCAATTCATAGCGCCACACAACAAATATAAAATTTGATTGTGAGAACCCGTCGGTTACCCTTTATTGGTTTTAACGTCATGTTTAACTAGGAGGAACCAGCGGCCTATTGTGGACAGGTTTTCACCCCTGCTGGTGGAAGCCTGGCGGTTTGCTCCCGCTTCTCCTTTTTCTACTGGACTCATGCTTAACTGCCAAGAGCAGCCTTTAAACTTGTAGTCCACCTCCTAAGGGAGGTAGGCGTAGAGAAAAATCTCACAATAGCNCACCCTCCCATGGTACACCCTCCCATGGTACACCCTCCATGGTACACCCGCCCATGGTACACCCGCCCATGGTACACCCGCCCATGGTACACCCGCCCATGGTACACCCTCCCATGGTACACCCGCCCATGGTACACCCGCCCATGGTACACCCTCCCATGGTACACCCTCCCATGGTACACCCGCCCATGGTACACCCGCCCATGGTGCACCCTCCCATGGTACACCCTCCCATGGTACACCCTCCCATGGTACACCCCGCCATGGTGCACCCTCCCATGGTACCCTCCCATGGTACCCTCCCATGGTACCCTCCCATGGTACCCTCCCATGGTACCCTCCCATGGTGCACCCTCCCATGGTACCCTCCCATGGTACCCTCCCATGGTACCCTCCCATGGTACACCCTCCCATGGTACACCCGCCCATGGTACACCCTCCCATGGTACACCCTCCCATGGTACACCCGCCCATGGTGCACCCTCCCATGGTACACCCTCCCATGGTACACCCGCCCATGGTACACCCTCCCATGGTACACCCTCCCATGGTACACCCGCCCATGGTACACCCTCCCATGGTACACCCGCCCATGGTGCACCCTCCCATGGTACACCCTCCCATGGTACACCCTCCCATGGTGCACCCTCCCATGGTACACCCTCCCATGGTACACCCGCCCATGGTACACCCTCCCATGGTACACACTCCCATGGTGCACCCTCCCATGGTACACCCGCCCATGGTGCACCCTCCATGGTTTTTTTTTTGGGGGGAGTAAAGAGGAAGGAGAGGCATAGGTGAAGTGAAGTATAGAAGTGGGAAGTACAGTGAGAGGTATGAAAGCAGGCGGGCTGTCCGCCTTGCTGACACGATGTGTGGGTGTTGGCAGCTAAGCTAAGCTGGCTCCCTCTTGTCAGGGAGCTGTGAGTGTGTGAGAGGTTCTTCACATGTGTTTCACCATATATGGATGTCTATAGATGAATACTGTGTAGCATTCATATATACACACTCCGATGCTTCCACACATGTTGTTCTGTTTAAGGCTCTTTGTTTAATTATTATTATTTGTCGAATTGTTCATACATATTATTTATCGAGTTGTTCATATATATACTTGTATGAACTGTTCTTATATACACATATATATCTCATCTGGGGATTATATACTGTGGGACAGGGTTATCATCCAGAGAATCGAGGCTCTTGGGCCACCAGCTGTGGGAGCGGGGCGTCTCATCTTGGAGTAATCTTTCTAACATTGGATCCTCTAACATTTCGATGGTGTTCCACACCCTGATGGCTTGGTGCTGCAGTCTGATGTTTAGTGGCTGTATATTCAAGAGTTCATGGAGCTCCTGGATTGTCTGATTATATGGTGGACGGTGTTTTGCTGCTCTCCTGAGCGCCTTATTTTGCACTGCTTGCAGTTTCTGCATGTTAGTTTTCTTTATGGTGTGTAGTGGTACTGGGGGATACTCTAAGTGCGGCCGAACTAGAGCCTTATATAGGTGGATCTGAATGTTAGTACTGAGGCTTCGGAATCTTCTCAGTTTTCCTAATGCTACTTTGGCTTTATTTAGTCGGTCCCTTACATGAATTTGTATCCCTGTTCTATTTATCATTAGTCCCAGTATTCTGCCACCTCCGCATATTGGATCGGATGGTTGTCAAGGATGATGGGGTCCGGGTTTCTTTTCGCAATGTGTATTATCTGAAACTTTTGTTTGTTGGTGCTAATTTTCCATTGCTTCTCAAAGTTGTTGATGAGTTCAATTGCTGCCTTGGTCTTGTCGGCTAGTAGCGGTTTTGATGGTCCCGGTTGGCAAATTATTTGGGTGACATCATCGGCGTATGTGATGTATTCTCCATGGTGGGGTTGGGGTAGGTCCGCTGTATATATGTTGAATAGAGTGGGGGAGAGGCAGCTTCCTTGCGGTACTCCACTTTTCAGTTCTATTACGTCCCCAAGTAGCTGCCGATATTAAGCCTAGCAGTTCTATTGTCTATAAAGCTGCAGAGAGTAGCAGTAAACCTCTCAGGAAGCCCTAGTTCAGATATCTTATATTTTAGGCCTGTGTGCCACACTTTGTCGAAGGCTTTCGAGACGTCTCTAAGCACTATATTACACTGATCTTTTTTCGACACTGCATTGGCTATATGCTCGTAGATCAGGGCTATAGCTGTATGGGCCCCTCTGCGGTTTCTAAACCCGTGCTGCCTGGTATTATACTTCCCTTCCTCTTCCATGAACTTCACAAGTCTCTGATTGATAATTTTTTCGAATATTTTACCCGGTACTTCGAGGAGGGAAATTGGCCTGTAGTTTTCAGTTTGGGTGGGGGTTTACCTGGCTTGGGGATTAATCTTATTGTGGCATTCTTGAAGTATGTGGGGAATAGTCCAGATGCAAGAGCTGCATTTAAAATACATGTGTATTGATGGAGTGCAATCACTGGTAGGTTGGATAATACCATCTTATTTATTTTGCTGTTGCCCGGCGCCTTGTTCTTGAAACCCATAATTGTTTTATGGACCTCTGCAACGGTTATGTGTTTCATAAGGTGGCAGTCATCGCGTATGTTGTTAAGGTCTATTGTTTGCGTCGGGAGTAGTGCTGCAGCTCTGTTATCGACTTGAGCTGTAATTTCCCTTTCATTAATTGGGCAAAAATTTATATTTTCTTCCGGGTTTATCCTAAATATTTTTTCCCAGAACTTCCTGAATTCCTGCTCTTGTTCTCTCTCCTCATAGAGTTTATTTCCTGAGGCGTCTATGATGTAGGGTGTTTCCTCAGAAGAGCTTCCCATCAGAGTCTTTACTTTTTTCCAGAACTTTCCTGGGTTTCTGTAGTCGACTTGGATCTTGCTTATTAGGTCATCCCATTGTTTGGTGTACTCTGTTTTGCATAGATCTTGCAGCTCATCTTGTAGTTCCTTTGTAGTCTCTTGCGCTCATCCGTCCACCCGTGTTGTGTTATGAGTTGTAGAAGGTTGTTATATCTGGTTTGCAGTGTCCTGAGCGCCTCAGTGGCTGGGGGGTGTGGGAGCGTTATATGGTGAGCTACGGGGATGTGATCGTTCATGCATTTTTCTATGGTGTTAATCCATGTATTTAACTCGGCGTTTATGCATGATGTTTCTTACCGTTAAAATCTGTAACACTGATTTCTTGTGCACTACTTGTGAACGCTTCCCAGTCAGTTTTAGTGTATTGAAGTCTTGGTGGTGAGGGTGTCTGAATGGGGTTAGTTGACAGCGTCATTATTATTGGTAGGTGGTCGCTTGTGCTCACAGGGCCCCTTACTATGCGGGTGTTTAGGAAGTGGTGGTTGTTTGACAGTATTATGTCTGGTTTGCCACTGTGGCCTTGTCTGACGTAAGTTGGGAAGTCTGGACCCAGGTGGGTTAGATTCCGTTCCTTATCATATTGTGGATGGCATCACCTGCTAGGTTGTTCCTTCCATGTCCCAGTGTTCTGTGCTTGGCGTTCAGATCACCCAGAAAGTAGGCAGGTCTGTTCCTTCTGGTGAGTTTCATGATGTCGGCAAGGGGAAGGTAAGGACGTCTTGGTGGTTGGTAGCATGTTCCTATGAAGATTATACCTTTCGTGGTTTGGAGTTCAATTGCCAGGAAGTTTTCCTGGAAGTTATCTAGAATTTTGTGTGGAATATTTCTTTTTACGGCAATTGCCGCTCCATCGTTGGCTGGTCAGCTCTGTTGACCTGGTAAATTTTGTAATTGAAGATCTTGATCTTCTCACTATTCTTTTTCCATGGCTATTAATGAGTATTATATCCGGGTCTATTTCTCTGTACATGTTGCTGAGTTCCAATGCTCTGTGCGGAGTCCAGCATAGAACATTGTGTTGAATTATTGTTAATGACTGGATGGCTATGTTGAAACTGATGGGTCACTTCCACCTAGTGGATTGTTTGGGTTCGGTCTATAGCCATTGCGCATTGCGTTAAAGTCCTCGCTGCTTGTCTGGTGAATGGTTGTGGGGTTTTGGTTTTGGTTAAAAGTATATGACATTATATGGTCGTACATGTCACCCGTAGAGACACCAGGAATGTTGTGTTGGAATTTTATGTGCTGAGATTTATTTGATCTCGTAGGGTCTTGTTGGTAACCGTGTGGGTTGTTTCTCTTGAGAAGAAATTGACTGTGTCTTGGGCCTCTACTGTGCTTGGGTGACTGGGTTTGAGTGTGCAACATTTGTGTGGGTGTGCGGGAAGCAGTGAGAGCCACTGCGAGTCCTGGTCCTGTGATACTTGTATGTTTTGTTGTTTATGTGTGGGTCCTCTCCTGGGGTTCTGAATGGTAGTTGCTGGTGTATATCATCTTCCTTGTATCATCCTCCCATGGTGTTGTATCATCCTCCCATGGGTGTTGTATCATCCTCCCATGGTACACCCTCCCATGGTGCACCCTCCCATGGTGCACCCGCCCATGGTACACCCGCCCAGGGTACACCCTCCCATGGTACACCCGCCCATGGTACACCCGCCCATGGTACACCCTCCCATGGTACATCCGCCCATGGTACACCCGCCCATGGTACACCCTCCCATGGTACACCCTCCCATGGTGCACCCTCCCATGGTACACCCGCCCATGGTACACCCTCCCATGGTACACCCTCCCATGGTACACCCTCCCATGGTGCACCCTCCCATGGTGCACCCTCCCATGGTACACCCGCCCATGGTACACCCGCCCAGGGTACACCCTCCCATGGTACACCCTCCCATGGTACACCCGCCCAGGGTACACCCTCCCATGGTACACCCTCCCATGGTACACCCGCCCATGGTACACCCTCCCATGGTACACCCTCCCATGGTACACCCGCCCATGGTACACCCGCCCATGGTGCACCCTCCCATGGTACACCCGCCCATGGTACACCCGCCATGGTACACCCTCCCATGGTACACCGCCCATGGTGCACCCTCCCATGGTACACCCGCCCATGGTACACCCGCCCATGGTACACCCTCCCATGGTACACCCTCCCATGGTACACCCCCCATGGTACACCCTCCCATGGTACACCCGCCCATGGTACACCCGCCCATGGTGCACCCGCCCATGGTACACACTCCCATGGTACACCCGCCCATGGTACACCCTCCCATGGTACACCCGCCCATGGTACACCCTCCCATGGTACACCCGCCCATGGTACACCCTCCCATGGTAAACCCGCCCATGGTACACCCTCCCATGGTACACCCTCCCATGGTACACCCTCCCATGGTAACCCGCCCATGGTACACCCGCCCATGGTACACCCGCCCATGGTACACCCGCCCATGGTACACACTCCCATGGTACACCCTCCCATGGTACACCCTCCCATGGTACACACTCCCATGGTACACCCTCCCATGGTAAACCCGCCCATGGTACACCCGCCCATGGTACACCCGCCCATGGTACACCCGCCCATGGTACACCCTCCCATGGTACACACTCCCATGGTACACCCTCCCATGGTAAACCCGCCCATGGTACACCCTCCCATGGTACACCCGCCCATGGTACACCCTCCCATGGTACACCCGCCCATGGTACACACTCCCATGGTACACCCTCCCATGGTAAACCCGCCCATGGTACACCCGCCCATGGTACACCCGCCCATGGTACACCCTCCCATGGTACACACTCCCATGGTACACCTCCCATGGTAAACCCGCCCATGGTACACCCTCCCATGGTACACCCGCCCATGGTACACCCGCCCATGGTACACCCGCCCATGGTAAACCCGCCCATGGTAAACCCGCCCATGGTACACCCTCCCATGGTACACCCGCCCATGGTACACCCGCCCATGGTACACACTCCCATGGTACACCCTCCCATGGTAAACCCGCCCATGGTACACCCTCCCATGGTACACCCGCCCATGGTGCACCCGCCCATGGTACACCCTCCCATGGTAAACCCGCCCATGGTACACCCGCCCATGGTACACCCGCCCATGGTACACCCGCCCATGGTACACACTCCCATGGTACACCCTCCCATGGTAAACCCGCCCATGGTACACCCTCCCATGGTACACCCGCCCATGGTGCACCCGCCCATGGAACATGATACATTGGCTGCATCAAACAGAAAATAATTATCTTCATAAGTTCCAGATACTGTATATAAAAAACACTCAAACTAAATCATAGAGAACTAGGCACCTTGAGCAACCTTGAAGTTACTCCAACACATTATCAATACCTGGTAATCAGATAAAGATCTCCAATACAGGGCAATATTAAGGAGTATACCTGGAGAGTATACCTGGAGAGCATACCTGGAGAGTATACCTGGAGAGTATACCTGGAGAGCATACCTGGAGAGCATACCTGGAGAGTATACCTGGAGAGGGTTCCGAGTTCTTCTACTCCCCGAGCCAGGCCCTGGAGATATATATTACAACCAGTATTTTTAATATATCAGAAGAGGCATTCTCAATACATCAGAAAGAGGTATTTCCAAGATGTTAGGAGAGACATCTCAGATGTCACAAAAAGCATTCTTAAGACATTTTTAAACTACCAGCAGAGATATTTTTAAGATGTCTGAAGATGTGTTAAAGAAATATACGTATTAGTCCTCACCTGACAGGTTAACTGTATTAGTCCTCACCTGACAGGTGAACTGTATTAGGTCTCCCCTGACAGGTGAACTGTTCAAGTCCTCACCTGGGAGAGTTAACTGTTCAAGTCCTCACCTGGGAGGGTTAACTGTTCAAGTCCTCACCTGGGAGGGTTAACTGTTCCAAGTCCTCACCTGACAGGTTAACTGTATTAGTCCTCCCTGACAGGTGAACTGTTCAAGTCCTCACCTGGGAGGGTTAACTGTTCAAGTCCTCACCTGGGAGGGTTAACTGTTCCAAGTCCTCACCTGACAGGTTAACTGTATTAGTCCTCCCCTGACAGGTGAACTGTTCAAGTCCTCACCTGGGAGGGTTAACTGATAAACAACTTGTAGTGGCAGAAAAGGAGTCATTTCCTACCAATGCCAAGCTCCAAATATTTTTTTCCTGGTCACTTGGGCTCTTGTACAGATTATATTTCCCAAGCATTCCTCCACCGGGATACATTGTTCCATGTGTGTAATGACCCAGCTTGTCTGCTTCTTGCAGAGTCGGCGTTCGATCCCCCGATGATGCAAGTAGTTGGGCACTGTACCTTCACTACGACCCACATCACTTGCAAGTCATACTACTGGCTGCCTCCTCCTCCTGACATTACCTCAACTCCGCGTATCCCAGACTCACCTGAAAAGAAGAAAGAAACATTAGTATATGGTGAATAGACAGTCGTGAATGCACATAGAGGCCAGCAGGGTCTCAGAACAAGGAACCCTTACATGACCAGTTGACAAACAGGAGAAGGTAGGGAAGGGTCTGGCCACCTGTCCCTGTGTTCCTCACCAAGCTCCACACACAGAGACGCCTACAAACTGGGCGGAGTGTGTTGGTGTACTGGTCACAGTGGCATGTTAGGACACGGTCTACCTCCCACGAGGGAGACAAATGGTCACAGTAAGAGGGGTACACCGTTATATCTTGGGGTGATTTCGGGGCTTTTTAGTGTCCCCGCAGCCCGGTCCTCGACCAGGCCTCCACCCCCAGGAAGCAGCCCGTGACAGCTGACTAACACCCAGGTACCTATTTTACTGCTAGGTAACATGGGCATAGGGTGAAAGAAACTCTGCCCATTACCTGGTTGATGGGGTTCTGGGAGTTCTTCTACTCCCCAAGCCCGGCCCGAGGCCAGGCTTGACTTGTGAGAGTTTGGTCCACAAGGCTGTTGCTTGGAGCGGCCCGCAGGCCCACATACCCACTACAGCCCGGCTGGTCCGGAACTCCTTGGAGGAATAAATCTAGTTTCCTCTTGAAGATATCCACGGTTGTTCCGGCAATATTTCTTATGCTTGCTGGGAGGACGTTGAACAACCGCGGACCTCTGATGTTTATACAGTATTCTCTGATTGTGCCTATGGCACCCCTGCTCTTCACTGGCTCTATTCTGCATTTTCTTCCATATCGTTCACTCCAGTACGTTGTTATTTTACTGTGTAGATTTGGGACCTGGCCCTCCAGTATCTTCCAGGTGTATATTATTTGATATCTCTCTCGTCTTCTTTCTAGTGAGTACATTTGGAGAGCTTTGAGACGATCCCAATAATTTAGGTGCTTTATCGCGTCTATACGTGCTGTATATGTTCTCTGTATTCCCTCTATTTCAGCAATCTCTCCTGCTCTGAAGGGGGAAGTGAGTACTGAACAGTACTCAAGACGGGACAACACAAGCGACTTGAAGAGTACAACCATTGTGATGGGATCCCTGGATTTGAAAGTTCTCGTAATCCACCCGATCATTTTTCTGGCTGTCGCAATATTTGCTTGGTTATGCTCCCTAAACGTTAGGTCGTCAGACATCATTATTCCCAAATCCTTTACATGCTGTTTTCCTACTATGGGCACATTTGATTGTGTTTTGTACTCTGTATTATGTTTAAGGTCCTCATTTTTACCGTACCTGAGTACCTGGAATTTATCACTGTTAAACATCATGTTATTTTCTGATGCCCAGTCGAAAACTTTATTAATATCAGCTTGAAGTTTTTCAATGTCTTCAGCCGAGGTAATTTTCATACTGATTTTTGTGTCGTCTGCAAAGGATGATACGAAGCTGTGACTTGTATTTTTGTCTATATCTGATATGAGAATAAGGAAAAGCAGCGGCGCAAGGACTGTACCCTGAGGTACAGAGCTTTTAACTGCACTTGGACTAGATTTTATATGGTTGACCGTTACTCGCCGAGTCCTGTTTGACAGAAAACTGAGTATCCAGCGTCTACTTTACCGGTTATTCCCATTGACTTCATTTTGTGTGCTATCACGCCATGGTCACATTTTAAGTCAGTTCTCTACTCCAGCTTTCAAAATAAAAGTTAGGAAACAAATTATATACTTAAATAGCATAGATACTTTATTAATCTGTTAACTTGAGATCTTGACTACATAGGGCATTACATACTTCACTCTATCTTTGGATGTTAATATGACAACAATAATATACAATTGAGACCCACACATATTTGGACACTACGGCTCTTTGCCCCAGAAAATCACACAACACCTAAGTTGGAAACACACCCAAATTGTCACGCTTAAAGTTCACACTCACAAGCCTCAGAATCCCTAAGTTGGTGATAGCAGAGAGGGGGGGGCTACAGTTGACAGTCAGGCCCCCTTCTGGCCTGAGGAGCTCAGTCTGGTGGCTGGAACCTCGGGACCAGTGATCTAACTCCCTCCTGCTTGATCTTCAATCCTGCTTGTCCCCTCACCGGGCTCACCATAGCCCGTAGGGACGCTATGGTATTAGCTTGAATCTATAACATCAGTCTCTGTGTCTGCCATCTCCTAATGTCACATCTTCCTGAGTATTTATGGGGGAACCTGGGGAGTTAAGCTCCTCCTACTAAGTAGAGAGCCTGCTACTACGACTGTGCCGAGCGGACAGCACCGCTGGACACGTGATCCTGTGGCGTTGGGTTCGATCCCAGGCGCCGGCGAGAACATGAGAGATTCAACCTATTGTAAATACAAGACAATGCAAAAAACAATGGAATTCAATATTTATAAAGAAATGCAAAGTACCGTAGCACAGGCACTCAGTATAGTGTGAGGGAGAGCTTGGACACGGGGAGATACCAGATGCACTTAAAGTAGCAGACATAGCCCCTCTACACAAGGGTGGGAGCAAAGCATTGGCAAAGAATTATAGACCAGTTGCACTAACATCGCGCACCTATAAAAGTATTTGAGAGAGTGATTAGGAGTCAGGTCACCAATTTCATGGAGACCAATGACCTTCACAACCCAGGCCAACATGGATTTCGAGCGGGAAGATCGTGCCTCTCACAGCTACTTGAGCACTACGATAAAGTCACTGAGGCATTAGAAGAAAAACAGATGAGTTGTGATATACACGGACTTCGCAAAGGCTTTCGAT